>JAQRGC011554465.1:0-10733 GCA_028659135.1 Plantago lanceolata | reverse complement strand
ATTTATTAATTAGGAATTTAGAATGATTATAAATTTAAAATTTTCAAGTTATATATTAAAAATATTTTTTTAAAAAATAAAACGTATTGGTCACGTATCCGTATCCTAATTTTTTGGATTTTGACGTATCGAAGTATCCGTATACGTGTCGGTGCTTCTAAGGATACTTCTCCTCTAGCAACAAATTCTCTATGATACTTTCTTGATACATGTTTATTATTGTTTGTGGATCTTGGTTCCTTTGCTTGTGATACGGCACCTTCGTTGTCACAATATACTGTAAGCGGTTTACAATTGGGAACTACTCCTAATTTCGTTAAGAATTTGGAAATCCAGACAGCTTCCTTCGAAGCTTCGGATGCAGCAATGTATTCTGATTCTGTGGTTGAATATGCTATAGTGGTATGTTTTGAGCTCTTGCAACAACAATACGTGTATCTAAGCTCGCTGCAACAATAATGGTGGTAACATGATTTTGAACATCAAGAACTCGTTCATCATCACTAACAACACGTTCGTCCTCTCCAGCAGTAGATCCGACGTCTAACATAAAAAACAACAACGAACAACCAAATTGTGGATGATAGAATGAGCAGAGAATGAGCAATCAAATAGAAGCTTGGTAACGTTGTTTTTTGTAGATCGTTTAGTAGAGAATGAGGATGAACATGTAGATCGACGGTGAATGGACGTAAGAACGGTGTAGAGTCAGCATTGTGATCGTTGTTTCTCTCTAGAGAAATGACGGCGTTGCTTTCTGTGCAATGTTTTCTGTGTTGAAATAATTAGGTATATAGAGAATTCATATTTTATAACCTGGGTTTCAACCCAGTTGCTTGTTTTTGGTTGGATTGTGGGGTGTTTTACTAGCTAGTAGTTGTTTTAGAGTTGTTTTATAATTAATATAAATTGGTCTCTATGGTCTTTTGTCGATAGTAGTAGTCTCTTAGGAGACTTACTCTAATCGTAATCACCAAACATAATACTACATGTTCACCATCACATATATATAAAGAAAATTAAATTAAAAAGAATAACCACATGATTAGTGAAAAACTAAAGCCAACTAATCTTTACATGACTGATCCAAGTTGAAAACCATGTCACTACATGCGTATGTTATGTAATACATTAAATATACAAGCCCTCACCATGCATGCATGCTACAACCAAACCCCTACTGGTTTTGCTAAGTTAAAAGCTACTTGCCGCCTATTACAGCTTGCTTATCACTAGGCTAACCAATAAACTCAGCAATAGAACATAACTCTCTTTACATTTTCTTTCAGAGCCGGCAATTGCCGAATACCAGACTCTACACGCGATATCTTGCCAGCGCTACTTCCGTTCTGCTGCAACCCGTCTGGTTCCATGTAGAATCTAGCCCGGAATGCAGCCAGATGTGCGTAATATGCTGGAGGAACTACACAAACAAGCAATTCAAATCAATGAGTCAGAATGATAAGAACAAATTGAGGTTGGACTGAACACACAACAAAATGAGCCGCATGACCAAGGTGTAGTTAGACTGGATTAAAGGAGCCACATGACCTAAAATTATTGATTTAAATTGCTCCACATTTCCATTTCAAGTGATGAATTGATCGTCATCCACGAGGTCTACAACTTAGTCATATATATACCTCATATATGGAAGAATCTGCCAGATTCATTAGCTTATAGAGAACATGATAAAAATAAATTTGATCAATTACATTGATGACCGTTACAAGAAAATAGAGAGATGGCTTACCAACAGAAACCGAGCGTGTGCATCTTGCATATGTATAGCAGAGATTGTTTGTCAACGACTGAATTCCATCTGCAGTAAAATTGTTCTCATCCCAAAGTACATGGTAATGAGCAGGCCGACTAGTTCCCTGTTGATAATAGTTTTACAGTTAAAACTCAATACACAACCTTCTTTTATTTTTCTTTGTGGAAGTATAATACGGAAGATGATGGTCAAACCTGAATTCCAGCATGGCTACAGAGATAGAAGTCAAATTCAGATGGATGACAGATTTTAGAATCAACAACCGTACCTGCACAAATAAACGCATCATCCACCATACAACAATTTTTCGAAATGTCAGTGTAGAAAATCCCAAAGGGAAGGTTAGCCTCCTCATTAATGTTGAAAATACACATAAACCTGGGGGTCTGAAAGATGAGTTTAAAAGAGACTAGTATATGTGTAGGTTCTACTATGTGTAATTTTCCGCAATCCTGATGTACATGGTAAGAAAAGAAAACTGTGTTACCAGGTAATATGTTCCCGCTCTTGTCAGTGCTGCTCTTATCCCTATGATTGTTCGGAAAGAGTCTGGTATGATGTCGTTTCTGAACTATTATAAAAGTCACTGGGGGTTGGTAATTTGGCTCCAATGAAGCACAGGCCTGCAGAAGAATTATCATTGTCATGTCATGAGATGATACAGCCTCAAGTTGGACACCGCGTACCAGAATTGTGACTGATGAGTACGTAAAGAAATGAAGAAAAAATTTACCTTTCTGATTGCATCCAGCTCAAACAATAGCACTTGGTAAAATTGTCCTTCACTGACGCCATCCCTGATTATTTCATTCTATCAGTCAGATAACTATATTGTGTGCAAGCTAGGTAGCATGCATGAATTAAGGGCCACAAACGGCAGTTCGGTTTTACTGTTCCACTCTCCCAGTTCCCATTCCCCTTGACAAATGTATGCAATAAATAATATTCCCTGTTCATTTTCATCCAACACAATCCTAATATCACCAAAAGGTCCAAAACCATATTGACAACCTCCAAACTTTGTTATATTGTTTTTACATGAACAATTGTCGAGGGGATATATTACCCGTGTCTAGCTCCTCCAAATGTTTTGTGGAGTATACTATATTACTTCAATTTTAGGTTCATAATCAAATTTTAGTTCAATTGAACATGGTTTTTACATAGCCCTCAAACTAACTGTAAATGGTTGTAAAAAAGATGGTTCTAGAAATTGTATTGTGAAAATATAATGATTATACTTTTATCATATAATTTTTTAAATTACTTTTTTGAAATGAATTATGATTAGTTTTGAGGTTAAAATCGGACATAGAATGTCAACAAAACAATCGGGGTAGTTTAAAGTTCCCTGAACAAGTATTTTAGAGGCCCTCTAAGTACAATGCAAGTCTTAAATTATATTATATTTACTTCATGATATAAAAATTAATTTATGGTCAACCAAATTCTAAAAACCACAAAATAAAATTAAAGAGGTAAATTATTTAGGGATGTAAAAAGTAGTTTGTATAAAAATAATGAAGGTGTGCGAGCAAAGATTAATGGTAATGTCTTATAAAAGTCAAATTTTCTTATACATGAGAAAAATCAATACATTTTCCACCCAATTATTGAGCACGTTTATACCTATTAAAATGTTGATTTTCAACTTATATACTTCGTATGTATTAATTATGCCTCTCACAAGTGATGTGGGATATTCTAACACTATCAACACGAAATATTCCTCTGTCCTAGCACAAGTTACCCGTATTGCTTTGTTGTCTTTACTTGAGCCTCCGTTTGACCTAAAATTAATGCTAAATTATACTGGAAAAATAATAAATTGTTTGTTTAATGAAGTGTAACCATAGGCATTCATAATAGAATTTTCTTAATTACTTTCCCGGTATGATTTCGCCTTAATTGAAGATCAAACCAACGTTAAAAGGTCAACACAAAACAATACGGGAATCTTGTGGTGGGAAGGATGAAGTAACTAACTGACCTGTAAAATATTATCCTCTGGGGTTTTTGTCCAGTTGCTTTTCTAAATGACACCAAAAGATCCCTGCACGAAATGAAGATTAGCTTGTATGAAGCAACATGTGTTGAACGAAAATTGGCACAATAAAATTTTAGGATAAGAGATCGCAAAGGAGCCATGCAAGATATATAATATGCAGTAAGGGGTCATAATGACCTGATCATGCCACCACTAACTGTACCACGGACAGGATCCTGCCAGGTCTTGTATAAATCCTGTATCAGTTCTTGTCTATGAGCTTGAGCACAAACCAACCCTGCGTATTTTGTAACCTCTGGCCAGTCTTGTGATGCAACAACCTACATTTAGAAAGATGCTTTAGCAACATGGTATAAACTGTGACTAGGATGTGCAAATTTGGTGTTGTCGGTTAGGGACTGTACAGCAGCAATTGATGGACTTGACTCCTCTCCATTCTCAGGGTGAGTCACATCTGCTCCAAAGATAATTGTAGGTATGTCGCTAACCAATGGTATTCTGCAACTTATGGCATCCAGGAGAACAGTGTTTCTGCCACCCATCTGAGAGAGAATTTTGAACGTCAAATGACGGAACCGTCATGAGCTAAGAGTTCACTTTCTAAAAGCTTAGAATAGCATGTCATAAAAAAAATCATAGCGCACCTTTACATTAATCTTCAAGGATACGTTAGCCAAATACTGTTTGTTGATCTTGAACACATGCTTAGTAAGACAGCACTGGGATATCAAACCGAGATCAGTTTCACAGATTCGCTTCAAATCACCTAAAACGCACAGAAGAAAATGTTAATGCTGCATACTTTCCATACTAAAGAGACATTTTAAGACAGTGAATCGGATAGTTTGTGCATCCCATACCATATAATGAACCGTTGTTGTCGGGTAAAATAGCTAACAAGAGCTCCAGTTCTTTTCCTTTCAATTTGTTCACGGATGCATGAAAGACGTGCTTTAAGGCCTTTTCAGCTTGATCAGGTCTTGCATTGTAGATTGGAATTACTGGTTCAGGGTTGAATTCCTGTAAGATCAGAAAAACAGAGGTGTTGACCATTCTACAGAACAGCATGCGTGTCGAAATAGACAACAAAAAGGAAAAGGAATTTACCATGCCAGATACTTGACACATTTGAGCAAGTTCGTTACAG
The DNA here is from genome assembly GCA_028659135.1 of Plantago lanceolata. Taxonomy (NCBI): domain Eukaryota; kingdom Viridiplantae; phylum Streptophyta; class Magnoliopsida; order Lamiales; family Plantaginaceae; genus Plantago; species Plantago lanceolata. Next base: position 5,801 of record JAQRGC011554465.1, on the reverse strand, counting down.
AATCCACGAGCAACACTATCTTGGACACTTCGTGAGAAGTTAATGCATGCCCACCGACTAACTGTCATGCCATTGATCATTTTCTGTGAAGTAAAATCATATGAGGTTCACTAACATAGATAAACCACTATGTTGTAATGCAACAATTAAAAGCAATGCTCGTATATGAACTTGTGTGAAATCCTGGTTACTTTTTTCCTAGCATAGTACTTTTCTGTTCTTTCCCATATATATGCACCAAAAATACATTCCTTTCGAGTTTATAATACTGGTGGAACGCATCCTTCCTAAATGTGGAGTTCAGGAGATGTTGCACGAGTTGTCAAATCAGGATTTATGCAAATATAAATAACATGGGGGCTTTCGGTGCAAGTTGTACATAATATTGAGTGATTATGAAGAGGAGTTGTTGAGCAGTTTACGGAACCACAAAAAGAAAAGTAAAAGAATCTTGCGATATGACAATGACACTGATATACATACGGACATACCTTGTTCATCATGTTCCATTGGCCAACCTGCGGCAGACAATCTTTTTCCTTCCCATTCTCATGATATTTTAACTAAACATAATTGTAATGCAGGTCAGGCCACAGAAAGCGAGAAGTAATAATGAGATGACGTTTTTAATATGAGACATGTGACATCTTACCCAGGGAGCAGGGAGCACTCTTGCCTCCACAGAAGTCATTTTCTCGCTGATTCTGATTCCAAACTCCTTTGCGTAAGCATCTTGATCATAAGCATTTTGTTGTATAGTCTGCATACATATTAAAAACCATGTAGAAAATTTTACCCAATCACAAATAAAGAATAATAAATTTTACCAAATTTTAAACCATGCTCTTTCAATATTGTTGATCAGTAATTTTAGACAGTAACTATTACACAGAATTACTGTTCTAAAGCTTTCTAGACTAAATCTAAAGAATGTTTGTAACTGAATTATTACACGGATACAATCAATTGTAAGTATGCACTTCCATACCGATGCCATGATACGATCCCCATTGTAATATTGTTAGACTAAAAATATGCATTAAATTGTAACTAGCATGAGAAGTATGTACAGAAGGATTACCTGCATGATATCATTTTCTCGGTCCCTTGGTCTTTGGCACGTAACCTTCAGAAGAGCCGTAATTTGTTTTTCACTCAATCTTTTGGTGTACCTTTGCCCCTCAACAATTTTACATGCCTACAATGAAGTCCATCAGAAAAGAGATAGGATTCAAGCAAAATCGAGATCTTTTAGACTGAAACTTATATAAATCCAACCTCCATGGGTAAATAATTGGCCTTTTTCTGGTTTCCTACTTGAAGGCAAGGCAGATGTGCATACTGAATCGTGAAACCATACATTTCTTGAAAATATTCAATGACTGATTTCATTGTTGAGTTATCGTCAACGGGAAATCTGAAAGGAATAGAACATTTATATTACTTTGTCGCGTGTATGGTTCAAAAGTAGTACATAATGAATACTTGGATCTGTAAGCATGGAGATATCCAGAAATCTTACACTAGTTCTCGAGTTGGTTGAGTAGTAATACCAGAAACTCGGTATTTTCTACGTACATTTCCCCGATGAGTCACTTCAACTTTCACACCTCTAAGGGCCTTTTTTACCTGAAATGAGATGAAGGGGATATTTGCATAAAACAAGACTCGGAGATTAACATTCTGGCATATGATACACCACCAAACTGAGATGCACCTTGATACGATCCGAATCAGATAGTTGCCTTGACAAGACATCTTTCCCCAGAATCTGGGCTATAAATTCAATAACAGGAAGGGGCTCAATGAAAGCAGCAGCAGCCATATCCATGTTAAGTGACAAGCCCATCTGAGTAGGCCTTATGCTCTGGTAGAATCCACACCATGCCTCCAGTCCGTCACCGAGCCTTTGAGGTTTGCGGATATCACGAGAAAAGAATGATCTCCCAACAGGACAAAACCTATTTCCATTTGCAAATCCAAACATTATACATAAGCCACTCTAATGCTTAAAAATCATGTAAAGAGTGGTACGTAGGGTATCTAGTGTCCATGAGTAATAATATTTTTGCATCTCTAAAAAGCACTTCTTCGTAATACCTCTTCACAGAGAGCTCTCTAAGTACAATATCCAGAATCTGAAGTGCTTCCTTGGGTCCATCAGCACGCTTACCAGCAAGAAACTGACCTAAATGATGCAAGTTGGCCTTTGCAACGAACTTGATTATTACTTTGTATTCCCTCTCTCTCCTGAGATTCGCAAAGAGATAATTTAAAACATAAGTAACTCCAACCTTGCATCATAAATACAGTATAATCATAACGCAAGGAGTTAGATTATATGTGAACTGAGCAAATTAAATTGTTGACGAATTACAAACTCGGGCGTTGTTTAGTTGAGTTATACAGTCTCAGATTAGGCCAGCAAAAATTCAAGTGTTCATCGGGTCGTGTACTAGTTCGTCTTTTCAATTCTCAGCTCCAAATGAAACTTATCCATGCATGAAACCAAATTGTTTTCACACAAAATTTTAACACAAGTAATACTCAAATGTTCAAAGTAAGGGCATAAATGGGAAGAGAGGATGAAATGCAGGATGTTCTTACTTGGGACCATTAACATGATCCTCTTGATCTATAAGCTTAATAGTGAATTCCTTCCAGGCAAAAGGAAGTTCACCAGCTGTATAGAGACTCTTTCTACCATCATAAGCAGGTAGTCTCATCCCCAACTCAGATTCCTTGTACAATTTAACCAATTCAGCAATAATACTCCTGTTCACAGTTCTTGATGTCACTTCAGGGGTAATAGTGACCTATCAATGAAAAGACAGTCAAAAGTCCTTATCACAAAGGTTAAAGCAGTAAGAATTAAAATGCTACAGAAGCATCATCAGAGATCTACTCAATTACTATACCTGCAAAGCAACTGTGCTTAATAATTACCAGGTTTGAAAAATCAAGACTGTATATAGTGCTACTAGTAGCTACTTACATCATATTGATTCAAGTCCTTGTTGGGTAACTCTGCAAAGAAATGATTGGCCTTCACAATACATTTTGTCCCTAGCTGGCCCAACCCTGGCCTTGATGCAAAACTCAGAGACTTGCTTGAACTAGGATAACCCCCACAATTGGGAGGGCTGCTGGTGCAAGGCCTTGAACATGGTGGCATACAAGCGTCTCCTTGGTCTGATTTCCGGCCATTTCTTCCCCGTCTCCTTCCTCGATTTCTCGTTGCAGGCGAGGATTGGTGATTTTGGGTTTTAAGTGCAGCAGCAGCAGCATTCTGGGGTTCTTGAACTGGTGGGGGGCCTTTGCCATTTTGACAAGTCTTGGGGTTATTTTGAAACTGGGGTTTGGTGACAAATTGATTATGCTCAGAGGTTTCTTTCATTTGCCTCATTGGCATGATTTTTATCATAACTGAAGGGCTTCAAAGATTGGTTTTTATGGCAGCTCTGTAGTAAAAAAAAAGGAAAACACATAAACAGAGAAAACAGAACAAGTCAGCAAGATGGACACATACGGATTTGGAAACTAAAATGATGATAGTATAGAGGAATTTTACACGCAAAGGCAAACTTAAAAAAGGAGAGATCTTTAATGCAAACATGAGACAACCAAGGCATTTCCTTTCTGTTCCATCTCAAACCAAACATAAATAAAATCTCAGTACAAATATAGTAGCAGCTAGTAGTATTTAATAATCTGTTTTGACTTTACCCCTTTGCTTTAATGCACACACAGCCATAAATGAAGACTGATACAAGTAGATTTAGTAGTAGTAGTAGTAGTAAAAAAAATAAAATCCCTATTCCTAAAAACTTCTGGATTTGACAAAACTTACACACATGAGCAGACAAAATAGAGAAGATTACCAAGAACTAAGAACAAAGAAAACCCCTTTTTCCAAGTGAATCAGAATCAAGAATAAGAAGAAGTAGAAGAAGTAGAAGCATAATTATAACACTTGTTTAAAGGGCACATGTGCAACAAATATACAATTTGATGGGATCCTAATCAAATAGTGAAAATGGCCACAAGACAAAAGCATACTTGATCTTGTCTCCTAACCAAAATGGAAGGAAGAAAGAAAGCTTGTGAATAAATCCATATTAGTAAGGACAGAGAAACACACCTACAATGCTAAACAGATACTACTATTGTGTGGAGTGTGTTTATGTCTGTAAGTAAGTAAGTAAATGTGAGGACAGAAATAAGACTGCTCAAGAACAAATTTTATTCTAAATATTTTTTAATTTTTGAAAGAAAACAGAGAGAGAGAGAATGTAAGTAGTGTACTTGGTAAAAAAATAATGTAGGTAATGTGGGTGGTGGTGGTGCATAGAAAGCAACAAAAAAAGCAAAACGAAAAGCAAAAACAAGGACTAACAAGTAACGGGTGAACCCATACACATACATACATAAATAAACACAGAACAAAACAATGGAATTAAAAGGAATAAACATTGGAAGACTCACAAATTCACCCACTGCTTCATAGAAAATGACACCTCAATACTAGCGACACACAGACAAAAGAGAGATGACATTATCATTTCATTATACACTACATACATACACTACAATGTGCTTTGTTTGCTAGTACTACTACTAGTACTACTTCTAACGGACTACAGGGCTACTTCAAAATTTTTTTTTTTTAAAAAATATATGGGTGAAATGGTTAAGGATTGAAACTTAATTTACGCTTACCAATGGCTGAATCTGGGTGGGTTTTTTTTTTTTTTTCGTGGGTTTTGTTTGGAAGATGTACAGTCAGGTGTGTGTGTGTGTTTAAGGAAGTGGAGGAGAAGGTGAAAGAAGAAGATGGGAAGGGAGGAAGAAGAAGAGAGATTTATAAGTGATGATGAAATTGTGCTGCTGCCATTTCTTTATAAAGAGAGAGAAGAGGGGAGGAGAGAGAAAGGGGGAGAGACGCATGCAAGCAAGTGTATGCTTTTTGGGGTTTCATCTTTTCACGTGTTTTGAAGCCTTTTTTATGTGAAGGCCCTCCCACTTTTGCTTTTCTATCACTTTACCACATTATTTATTCACTTATTGTGTGCTCCCTCCATCTCAGAACAGTTGCACCCTTTCGTTTTAAACACGGACAATAGTAGGAGATTAGTTAAATATTCCCTTCCATTTTAAATATAAGATATTTTAAGTTTTTTACTATTTACAAAATATAAGATGTTTAAAGATGATGCCATGTAATTCTGTGTTTTTTACAATTTTTTATGCACTCGACACCAATATTTTATACTTTGTATACAAAAACTATGCATGATTCTCATTTCACACTGATCAATTTATTTTTATAAGATACCACTATGTTTTTTTTTTTTTTTTGTAAATTTTTCATTAACAAAATTGATAAATAGCATGTTTTCTTAATATGAGTGAAAATGCTAAAACATCTTATATTTTGTTAAGGACGGAATATTAAGTCATATTTCTAGTGGATTTCCTTTTCAATTGATACTAGAAAATACGTCACACGCTACATGTGTGAAACATTTTCTTACATTGTTGTTGTCTCTATGTTTTGTGTAGTGATACACGATATGCGTATTTTGCTATCCATTTTAATATCTTATCATATTTTCTTTATAAGTAATATAGAGTAATATACATACAATTAAGACGTGTGTAGGTTAGTATTGAGTAATTTCGCTAGTCCAACGAGACAGATCTCTTGGCCTATTGAGTTGCATTTGATGGAAGTGATGAAAATACTAATAAGAAAGTGACAGTAAAATTGAAGACAATAGCAGGAGGATATTGGTATCTAT
>JAQRGC011554263.1:0-10814 GCA_028659135.1 Plantago lanceolata | reverse complement strand
ACAATTTTTTATAATGCAAAAACAATTCATTTTTTGCTGGAACTTATTGACTTTCAAGTTTTTTCCTTGACGATGATGCATGGGCTCTGACTTGGTTTACATTCAAACTTTCTGATCCTTATTTTTCTAACTTTACATAAATAGATTCATCAACAAGCTCTCATCTTCCCTTTCCCTTCTCTCTGATCACCTCCTTTCTCTCTCTATACTCATGGAGGTTGTCAGATTGAAACAGCAACAGCAACTACAGGTATACATGTTAACATCTTAACATGGCTTCTTGCACTGGTTTCATTTTTATGAAGAAGAAAAAAAAAAAGTCAAAATCTTCATCTTTAAGGATTCATATACTCAAGTTTGAGCATTTCTTGGATGTAGGAAGTGAAGCCACCTAAAAGGTCTCCGTTGATACTGAGAAGTCTGGTTTTAGCGTTCGCGGCGCTAATCGGCATATACATGTTCTCGGTCTGCATAAAGCAGACAAACAGATACAGAGAGTCTAATCCTTTGAAGATCCAAGTGGTTGATCGGCGCGGTCACTCCTGTAGACATGTCAAGATTGAAGAACAGGACATTCCTTATGTGCATTTTCCCAATCCTGATACATTTAGCAGGTAAGTTGTTTTCTTAGTGTTTTCGCTTCGTCGTCTTCTGTGTTTACTTGTTAAGGTCATGTATGTGAACTGGGATGATTTTGTTTATAGGGAGGAATGTGTATGTAATCCTGTCCGGTTCTTTGTGATTGTGTCGATGCAAAGATCGGGGAGTGGATGGTTCGAGACGTTGCTGAACAGTCATGTGAATTTGAGCTCGAATGGGGAGATTATCGGGGCGTCTAAGAGGAGGAGTAATGTTTCTCTCATTCTGGAAACACTGGACCAGGTTTACAATCTTGATTGGTTTAGCAGTGCATCGAAGAACGAGTGCACGGCGGCTGTTGGTTTCAAGTGGATGTTGAATCAGGTAACAACCACTTGGCTTGAGATTTCTTATGTTCATGAGTAAATTGTAGACCATATGATTGTCAGTCATTTCACATCAATCGAAAAATGAGACAACAGTGCATAGATATATGCAGTATTTTTCTCAAGTAATGTGGCTCATTTTCAACCGCCTCACTTGAGAAAACATGCAAAGATAACTCGTGATTACGATTCAAGTTCTTAGGTAGGAATTCGCAGTTTTGGTAATGTTTAGGCACTGTTTGAAGGGGTTGATGAAGTATCACGAAGAGATCGCGGACTACTTCAACAGACGAGGAGTATCTCTGATATTTCTCTTTAGAAGAAATCCTCTTCGCAGGATGGTTTCCCTGCTTGCTAACATGTATGACAAGGAAGCCAAACTGTTGAACGGAACGCACAAATCACACGTTCATTCGCCACACGAGGTACTATACTTCTCTCTCTTCTGCTCCCAATTGCACCATCCCCTGCATTTCCTAGTACAGTATAATTGTTCACAGAATTATCCTGCACGGGGATGGTTGGCGACGGCGTCAAGAACAACTGCTAACAGTTACTGTATTCTGTGGCAATGTTTACACAGGCAAAAGTACTTGCAAATTACAAGCCTACACTCAACACAACAACACTCGTATCCAACTTAAGATCAGCAGAGCGGATGGTTCAACGAGCTTTGGGATACTTCAATAGCACAAGACATATACTTCTGTATTACGAAGACGTAGTTTCAAATCAAACAGTAAGAACATTCTTCACCTCCGTTGATCCAACATATTGCTTTTCATGGTTATAACTGTTTGAAATGTTGAGTTTTTGCAGAAACTTGAGGAAGTACAAGATTTTCTAAAGTTGCCGGTGCGAAATCTTACAAGCCTTCAGGTTAAGATCCATAGAGGTGATTTGTCAAAACAAATTGACAACTGGGAAGATGTCAAGAAGACACTCAAGGGAACCCCACAAGAACAATACATCAAATCAGACTACCTTAGCTAGAAAAAGACTTATAGTATACATAACTTTGTATATAGCACAAAAAAAAAGTTACTACAATCACAAATTTTTGATCGGAAATGTTTTCTGTTTTGCTCGATTTTCTCTTTTCGTTGATTAAGCAAGAAGTCTTTTGATAATTCCAAATTTAGTCGAGAAACCAGCTAGCGGCGGCTTAAATGAAATGTATAATTTGTTTTGAGACAGGGGAGGTATGCTTTTTGTGTGTAGAAAAAGTTTTATTCCTTCCAACAGCATATAAATTAGTATCAAGTATCAAAATGACAAATGAGGGGGAAATGAACTGATGCAGACGATACATGTGGGAGGGAAAACAGCAACAAAGTTTACGTTTGTATGAGCTAAAACAGAAACTCGAAGCCAAAAAAACTCAGGGCGGAATCCAGTACTGGATGTTTTCCAGTGCTACTTTTAGGACTTACCTTTCAGCCAACGAATCGGCACAATGAGTTCAGACTGAAAAGTAAGGCCCCAATAACACACAAACGACTTGCTAAAGACAGAATCCAGGAAATGAATCTCCATTTTCATTTAACGTGAAATATTGCTTACAAAAGTAGAGGAAATTGAATATTGCATCTGAGATTTTCTTTTTTCCTTCTCCTCAATGATTTCTTAGATTCTACTACTACATATATACTTTTTACAAATTTCCTACCTATGTCTATCCTAACTTTTCTTTCCTAACAATTGCCTCTCAAAGCTAGGAGCATGCATACAGCCTACACTAATAATAAATATTAAGAAAGGCAAACATTGATCAATGACTTACTGATCCATTAGCCGATTCAAAAACCGGTTTTACAGTTTGTTCGATCACAAAGTGATCGACAATCCTAACAGTGTTCACTGGATCTTGTTTAGAGGAGATCGACCGCCACTTGCTTGGAAATTTTCTTTGGTGGCTCGGATTTGGTGGCAGTTTTGTCTCACCCTCCCACCTCGGATCCATCTTCCACTCCTTTGGAACCTGCACAAACAAAATAAGAAATACGACTTGAGCAAAACAGAAGTCACTTTTAAACAAATTACAAATATAAATTTAAAATTTCTCTGGTTCAGAGGTAAATGGATCAAAGTCTAACAATACGTATTCTTTACCTTATCAACTGCAAGGGTGAAAATTTCAAGATCACCCTTGCGGGTTATGTGGAGCCGTGTGAATGACTTGTAGTTGGCAATTCGGAGTGATGAGAAAGCTTCGTCAAAGTGCAAGTGAAGCCAATTGATGCAAATATAAAGGTAGCTCCCAAAAACCAGTGATACAATAGGGGTCGAGAAAACCCAGAAATAAAGAAAAACAGAAGCATAATATATCACTGCTCCTCCGCGGGAGAGCTCATCCATCCCATTCTTGCATATATTGTTCCTTGTGACAGCCATGACCTGAAATATAGTATTCGTAGAAGCTGAGAAGGGAGAAAATAATGGGGAAGGCATATATAGAGCAGTTAACTATTAGGTTTTCTGGGAGGGAAAGAGCCAGTAATTGGATATAGAACAGGGATATGCCTGATGTAATGCGAACTTGTATGTGTGTGTGTGTGTGTGTGTGTGTCAATGTGTGTACAATCTATAAACTTTTTAAGTATAACAAAAGAACACCATTACCTCAGGAACATCAAAAGCGGACATCAGATATTTAATGCATGCAGGATAAAGTCCAAATGTCCACTGCTCTATACGAGCCCGAAGGCCTGTTGGGTCAGGGAAATGCTCACTCTCGACAGAGCGATACCATTCATATAAAGTATGATAACCTGAGAAGAGAGTTCAATTTATCAGATCAACCATGGATGTCAACAGCATTCTATCAATAGAGAAAGATGCAAGACCTAACTTAAACTAGATGACAAAAAGCTTTGGCATAAAACTTGCATGCATCAGTAATTCAAATAGCTAGGATTTATCATTGGTAGGCAATAAATTATTAGATTATCCCCTGTAGATTGCTTAAATATACCAAGAGCTAGTCAATGGCCCCTTGTAGGGATGTGTTAGTAGTTAGTACTTTCTCAAACACATGGGTTTTTGCTAATATTTGGTCAAACCAGGATGTGGTGGTGAAAGGTACCAGATCGAATAAAAAGCATATGAAAGCATAAAATGAAACAGAACTACAAGACAAAAGACAACAATCACTTGATTGAAAAAATAAATCTCAACAGACACGATAATCATGCATGGACAAAGGGTACATACACAACCTGATATTATGCATATTTAATCCTAATGCCATATTACAGCTAAAAAAAGACATACCTGAGGTCGCCAATAGGTCATGCCTGATACACGTCTCAATACCCAATTCCATTAGCAGCATTAGAATCAATGCGGCAGCAAGGTGTGCAGAAACGTGGAGGACACCAATAAATACTCTTCTCTTTCGAGACAATTTTGAGGGCACAAAAGTTACCGCAGTAACTAACAAGGCAAAAGCAGCAGCTGAGGACACATAGGATTGTCCAAGCATATAGATGAAAGCATCCCATGCGGTGCTAAAGAAGCTCTGTAAGTGACCGGTAAATGTATTATCCTGTAAGATGTGACCTAGCTTACACTAGATGAAAAGCGAACCAATTAGTCAGTTGTTAATATGTCGATTGCTTGAACAATCAAAGAAACATGGAAAATGTTATGGTAATATCAGATAAACTTTTACCTGTGGAAACATTGAAAAGGTCAAGAGGAAATAAATAATGCCACCAATGAAATCAAACTGCCAATTTTTCTTCCGAAACTTCAATATATTACCTAATGCAATCTGCATAAAATTGGCAACAGCATATTAGGATCAAACAAGGCAGAAGAAGATAATTTGAGCAATAGTCTAGGGAAAATTTCATCAAACCCATCAACTTTGCCTTTAAAACAATTTTCTAACAAATATCTGAAATTTTATGACTAACACCCTAATATTTCAGTGATTATGCAATTAGCCCCCTTCGTTGCAGTGATCATCTGATGAAACAGAGCAATTTCAAACAGACAACAATTTTAACATTGTGGGGGGGGGAATCGCAAAATAAGTGAAATTTTAGGCAGTTAGTTCCAAAAATCACATATCGAGCGCAAACCAATGAAACAGCAAATGTTAGGCTTTCATGCAATTTTTCCACTACTGATATGAAACAGTTTACATACCCTGCTAGAGTCTTCAAAAGACGGATAAGATGCCTTGCTCTCGTAGGACGCCCCGTATAAATTATCAAAGTTACTAAACACATGAGTGGGATGTAAAAAAGCCCCACCACAACCATTAACAATCAAGTGCTGCACAAATGCAGGCTTCTCCGATGGAATATATGAGTGGCGCATGTAATGATGCAAATCTCCAGCTAGTCGGAGCTTGCACCTTCCTTTTAGATGGTCACATATCAGATGTGATATATTCTTCCCCGAAACATCATTCCAATACCAATCAAGAAGCCAATTGGGTTCATGGGTCATGATGATCACAGAATCATGTTCACCTACCTGAAAAATAATAAAATTATCCGCCTTGAACAATATCAACCCCCAAAAAAAGAAGATAAAAGCAACATGTAGTGAAGAGTACACGTAAGAGCAATTAACAGAGCTATGATACAAACTGATGTGATCCTAGTAAACAAGATATCAAGAAAATATTTACTCGTACTTCATTAAACACCTTCAAAATAGACTTGCATGCATGACGTATATTCAACATTAAGCCAACCCATTCTTATAGTCGATACCACCTTTAAGGCTTTAACTGTAAATAATTAAAGAAATTCTGTTGTCACGAGTCTGAAGGCACCTATAAATGATCCCCCTTCATTTATAAAATCAACTGTCACTGAAGTGATAATCCTTTATCAACTTTTTTTAGTTCAATATCACACCCCAGTTGCTCTAAGGCTGCAGATAGTAATTCCTCAGGGACAATTAAGCCTTTACTTATTTCAGTCCTAAAAGTTATAACTGTTTGTCTAGTACCAACTACAAATTTATTTGACTAGTTCACATAAGTACCCCCCCCCCAGGTCATGCAAGTAGCATACATACTGATCCTCAAATTTCTTGCCACGGCTTTAACAATTACTACACATCCTATAGGGTGATACGGGCATTAATACGAACAAAGAAATTTTTCAGGGAAAAGGGATTAAATGAGTAAGAATATTCTGTATGTGCAATCCTTCTCAGGGAAATAGCAACACAAGAAACCATAATCAGTCAATTCCCCAAAACACAAGGTACCTTTTCCTTAATCAGCTCCGAAAAGAATTTGAACTGGTAGACATCAATATCACAATGCAGAGCAAGGTCAAGACCAAATATCCACCATCCTTTCGGTAGCTGAAGGGCAAAATAGCTTTTCTTTTGGGGCATAAACCATCCGCCCAACCAGCTTTTGTGACAAATGTAGCGCATAAACGTCTGAAGCCCATCGAACCAATCTGTTAATCAGCAAAGATGCTACAACACATGAAAATACGTACTAGCAGAAAGATTATTCAAAACAGAAATTTTAAAAACCATGAGTAACTGAAAGTAGAGCAGCCAAGATATCAGCAAGCAATCCCTGAATATGAAAGGAATAACACAAACCCACAATGACCGAAAACTAACCATGATTGCCAGGTATAACGAAACACTGAGGACCGTCATACTCCTTGAGTGTTGACATCCCGCTAGGCAGTTCCGGTTTATTTACAGCTATATGTTCCTCTTTGTACCAGACTGGAGGTTGAAGAGCATATTCGAAGGGTCGAAAAAGACGGTTTTCATATGTAAATGCGGATGGATTAGGATACCTGTGAAGAAGTAATCATATTCAATATATTGCTGTCGATATAAGCATTAGGATCTAGAACCTCAACTAACATGACAAGACCATTCAATGATAACAACAGTCCCTTTCAGTTATATTGCTGATGACCTCAGGAAGAAGAGGAAAAAAGACATTTTTATTACACTGGCATATGAATAAGTCTCATGTCCTGAAGAAAAAAGTTAAAACAGATCTACTGAAATTATTTATTGACTCAGAGTAATTTAAGGGAAAACAAAATTATCGTGGAAATGGCCAATGTTATAATTAACATCTGTATAAATTATTTAATGAGTGTATCTTGAGATAGGAGGACATCTAATCTTTATGTTACTTCAGGTGTCTGATAGTCAGAAAACAGAGAGGTCAATGAGACTGCACGAAAACATTTAAACCAGAGAGAGACGATGTAGAGCTTACGCAAGATCACCCCCAATAAGAAGAAGGTTGCTGCGTGGCAGTGAAATTAGAGAATCATTATTTTGAACCATGATTGAAGGTTGAGCGAGAAGTTTGGCCACTGAATATGAAGAATTTCCACCATCACCGGTATCAGCCATAAAGTCAAACCACAATTCATCCCGTTCACTATATTGGTCATACAGAAGATCATCTTGCTTAGCTGAATCTTCAACTTTGCTCATTGCCGCCTAAGATCCAACAATGACATACAGCCCAAAATAGCAACAAATATTAGAATGACTAGGAAAACAAGCTTAAGCTGCATACTGTACAGGCCACTACTAGATTCCAAACAAGACGTATAAATATTTGGGTTCAATATTAAAAAAGTGAGGCAAAGGTGCAAAATATACAAAGCTCAATTGTATTTTTAAAGAAGATATGAGAACGAGGTTTGCCACGTATAAGAAAGCCATATCCAAATATGCCAGTGTGGGAGAAGTTACTCTATCAAGTATTTGAAATATGATTAACTGTAGTACACGGTTAATTACATGAGGAAACCAAGTTGTTGTGTTACCTGCATCATGCGCATGTCAAAACGCCCAACAAACACAGTGACTGACACCAACAGGTCGAAAACTGTCTTAAATAAATCAGCAGAGGTCCTACATTATATAAGAAGAAAAGTCAGTAACGGATCTTCATCTGACTAATGTTGCAGAGAATAAGCATGAATGAGAGAATGGGGGAGAGATGCAGATACATACCCTGAGTACCACGGAACCATATCCAGAAACTCAGGCTTCATTTGCTTTTTCTTCAACTTCTCAAATTCTTTTTGTGAGACGGGATGCGTAAGAGCCCATCTGTTGTATATAAGTTGTTAATATCCAAAGCATACTAATTAATCATGAATATCGTAAATAAGTAAAAGCACGCGGATAAGAGAACAATATTTGAAAGACTGTCACAGATATTAGGAGCTATATAAGCTCATGACATTACTTGGTAATAAGTGAAGCGTAGAACAATGAAGACTTGGAATCGATCACAAGGAGAGGTTCACTCTGATGGGGGCGATATAAGTAGTACTTAGTAATAAGAGAAGTGTAAAACAATGGCGAGTTGGAATAGATAATCTAATAGCTAGCTGATCGAGCACTTAGCTACACACCAGCAAGAGGTGCGTAGGAAATATAAACATTCTCTTCTACTTTATCTCACAGGTATTCCAAGACTATGCACTAGAGGGAATGAAGAAACAAGGTCTAATAAACTCACCCTGTTGATCTTTCCACAACATAATTGGCAATGTATAGGCCAATGAAAGTGGCCCACAACGAATATATAGGTGAAATCTCATCAGGAGATTCTCCACAAGAACCGCCACTACAAGTTAACTGCAAATAAGAAACACAAACATACAGCAGCAGTATAAGATCACTCACGATGACGAAAGGAAGCATTAAAAACAGTCGGCAATCATACCTCACCATAAATGACCCATTTAGACAAAAATGGATAATCACTGGCCGAACCAACAGGGGCAAACCAAGATTTGCAAACTTGTTCCTTAAACTCATTCATACGGATAAATTTTGCAAGCCACGAATTACGCTCTTCCTTGTTCCAAAATGTAAACCAACCCGAAAATTTTCTATCAAATGTCTTCTCTCTTGTGATAGCAAGATTTCCACAGTGGCTATAAAATACACAACATGCTATGCTTATAACCTACACAAGAATAATGCCAGAACATAAGAATCAAGAAAATCGTTTTTTACACTGGACGTAATCTTGCAACTTACAGCACAATTTTGGAGAATTGTCAGCATAGCAGGTCTTCTACCAGCCACACGAGCAACAAGACCAATATACCAGAGGCCAATGAATACGACATGGAAAACAAGAAGAAACAAAATGGAAGATAGGTATATTGTCAAAAACAGTGAAAGGTTCATCCTCATGTCAACTCCCATTGACTGAAAACTAGGAAGGTGATATAATGCAGCTATCAATATCCAGGCTATATACCTGAAACAGGAAAAACAATATATATCAATTAGTTCCATGATCTATCTAATCACAAGGATAAAAAACAATGTGGTTGAAGAAAAGACACCCTACCATCGGCTGAAGTTAGAATAACTTGGTTTGATTGTCTTCCCAATAAATGGAGAAGAAAAGAAATAGAAGAACCCAAGTAAACAGGCATACATCGACCACCATTTAATGTTGCTGTCTAACTTCTGAATAAGCGTATGCATGTTATCCGATGAAATGAAAAATAGGCAACCCACAAAAACAGCAATGACTGCATGCCGCGAATGCTCGTGGGGATATGGGTACGTATGTGTGAATATAGTCCTAACTGTCTCCATGTTTAGAGTGTCTAGTAAACCAGGTGTCTGCTTCTCAGAGCCCATTACCAAACATCAAATATACTAAACACTGCTCATAAATCTGAAATGGTGAGAAGGTCCCGTTTTGAAGCACACAAAAAACACTCCAGCACTTGGAATCCTGCATGTCAAATGGAAATACAGCCATCCATTAGCATAACATTTCATATCCTTACTTACATAACTGAAATTCTGCAAGCCACTCAACTTTTAACAAAGAATGAAGCTAGTGCAATCAGGAGATAGTTTAATTTTCAGCACATGATGCACTATTTAACTCCCAGAAAGCTAAAAAAGACGACAAAAAGGGGAAATTTCAAGCAGATAAAACTTTTATCATAAAAGTAAGTACTATGCTTGTTCGTTCGCAGCCTAATTAATACCACACCATATTACTTATTACGGCAGAAATAACATACGGTAACATTCAAACTTCACAATAAAACCCAGTCATAACTCCAAAAAGTAAAAAACAACATAAAATTTTTAAAAGGCTCAAATTGTAGTACTACATAAGTAGAAATGCAATAAAATAAAAGGAAAGCAAAACAAAAAAAAACTCAAAGAGAGCAATACCTATAAGTCTATTACTAATTAACTACATAAGCTCATGATACATCAAATAAAGTACGATCAACGATTACATAACACTAACAGAGCATTTTTCAAGTAAATCAAACAACAGCAAAACCAAATTAGCATAATCAACAATCAACAACTCCACGCATTGCAATTGAATCCGCAACCACCAAATTAGGGTTTGCAATTGCAACAAACAGAAATTAAACCTTATCAATCACACGGTATCAATCAACATACGTCACAATCCAAAATCACAATTCCACTGCGAATCGAAACGAAAAAGTACCTGATCAACGCAACGGGAGAGAGAGAGGGACAGAGAGAGAATTCAAAAGCTGGAGAGATACAGGTGCTGCTCGTTCGTTGTAGCGTGCGTGTGTATGTAAGGGGGGAAGAGAGTAAATGTGAGGATTAAGAAATCTACTCAGCAGCAGCATATGTATGAAGAGAATGTCTGCAAGGTACCAATTTCGCCATTAATTGGCATATTCCTTTGTACTTTCGTTTCTCTCTGTAGGCTCTGTCTCTCTGTGTATAATTAAAGTAATAAAATTAAAAATAGTTTAAATAATTGTAAATGTAGGCTTTTTCTATTTTCGTGTTATGAAATGGGCTTTTTATATAGAGTCGGTCTCCTGAGAGACCATAGCT
>JAQRGC011554241.1:0-10664 GCA_028659135.1 Plantago lanceolata | reverse complement strand
TGCTTACCTTAAATGTTTGCATTTGATGGCCTTATATAGGTTGGCCATTGTACCTCCTACGTACCATGAGATCGTGCCAAGTGTACGCCTCTCGTGAAACCACATATGTACGAAAGTACAAGTCCATTGGGTAATGGGCTTGGGCTTAAGTCCAATCTGACCTAACAAGGGCAATTGGGACTTTACTCGAGGTTCCATACAGTATAGCTAGAACGTTCTGTACGACATAGGTCCGGAGGATCATATCTACGTCCGGCTAATAGAACGTTACATCGGATAACTGTGATATTTAGGGTAGGATCCGCTCCATAGGTACATAGTCCGGTCCTTTGACCATTTACGGACGTGAGGCTTCGTACATGGTTTGGTAACCCAGTCCTGCTATCAGAGGGCGGACGTCAAGGAGAAGGTATCAGACCCATATATGTCTCGGCGGACGTCCTGCACATATACTTGGTGGATTCTCCTTATAGTCCCAAAGTATCTTAGCACTGTCGACTGACATTCGGATCCTATGTCTCTTGATGAGACCGGACGTACTGATTTAGTACTTAGGAATGCAATAGTTAAGTGCTTATACCCTAGTTCGCCTTATAACGTGCCATTGTAACGCACTTAACGGATTAGACATGATTTTACACCATCATATGTCCCCCTAGTTTCCAAGTATCTTAGCAGAAGATAGTTGTGGGACTATTGTTGTAGTCGGGTGGCTTTTTATTCGTAAAAAGGTGTCCGACATCAAATAGTGAAGAAAAAAGTTTTTCAGGTGTGTCTGGGTTCCTAGTGCTCTTTCTTTCGTATTATCTCTCTCTCCCCCCACTTTTTTATGAATTGAAGGGAAGGCTCGTTCAATTCATATAAAGGAGTCGAAGACAAGAAGATATGAAGAGTATAGGTCCGATAGGGTTGGGTCCGTTTGCATTGGGAGCAAATGGTTATTATTTTGATGGAAGATGTCTGAGGTGGACACTGTCCGGCCTGTTGGCTAGGGTTTACACGGAGATCCGTGTTGTGGAGGCTAGCTGTTTGATGGGACTGGTGAACGGTAATGGCAGGCGTGTCCGAATGACATGTGTATAATTTTGCATGATTGGTAACCCAGTATATCTCAACCGTTGATGAGTGACACGTGTCGTCCGGTAGCTTTAGGATGAAGTGGCGACGTTTCGTATTTCGGGGATACCCCTCTATAAATAGGCTTGAAGTAGCCTTATTTCACACTTTTCGCAAACACTTCTAGAGAGAGAAATATTGAGAGCTCTAGCGTCCGAAGCATATAAGAAAGCTCCATCAGAGAGATACAAGTGCTCCGGATCTTCGTCAACTTTTTTTCTCCTTATTCCAAGTAAGTACTTTGGATCTTCTCTTTCGTTTCTAGAATTTTTCAAGTGTTTGCATCGGACTTTTAGAAAGCATTAGTCGCCCATGATTAAGCATTCCTTCTAAGCTCTTGCCTCTTTCTGAATCTAGATAGGGTTTCTATTGATAAGAAAACACCTAAATGGATATCGGGCATCCAACTCTTTCTAATTCGTACGCTCCTTATCATAGGATGTCCGAGAATATGCGTGATGAGACGATTGACCAAGCACCCCTCGAGAAGAGGAAGAATGTCGTCCTAGTGGACGATTCGGAGACTGGATCTGAATCTAGCGATGGGGCCGACGATTCAAGTGACGGGGCAGGAGATTCTGGCTCAGAGGCCGGATCGTCAGAATCGGGTGCATCTGGATCGGAATCTGATGGAGAATCCGAGGAGTCCGTCGTGGTGAATGAGCGAGTCCGACACCCCACGGTTAGACGTGGAAGTGAGAAGACCACGAGAAATGTTACAACGGAGTTCGGACATCCAGTTGTCGATAGGAATCCTGTAAATCTCCAAGAGGGAGCCGATGACAGTAGTGTCCCACACCCTGACTTATCTATTGTTGAACCCGAAGTAGAAGAGCGGGTAGAGAGCAGGCCGGTTAAAAGGCGATTGATAACCGAGGAAGAGATACTTCCAGAAGAAGCTGCTAGAACGAGCAGCAAACCAGTTGATGTTCCGAAAAAGCAGCTCTAAAGATGTTAAGAGGAGAGCTCCACGAGGAACCTAAAAATAAACTGCTGGGGAGAGGAAAAGGCCAAGAGCCGCTTCCACAGTGCATCGTCCGGACCCTAATGGGGAAATGAACAGGGACGACTTTGTGCCAACTCCTATTTGTGAGTTGGATGAGGAGGACTTGAAAGAAATCCTGCGAAGATGGGAGATTCCGGATGAGATAGAGAAGCAATCTATCTACAATGCTCCGGAGGGGTACATGGTAGTCCGAGAGGAGGACTTGCATCAGGGATGGAGGCTTCCAATAGCTCCGGTGTTAGGCGACATTCTGCATGGTTTGGGATAGAGTTCGATGCAAATATTGCCGAGCTCTCTTGGCTATCTGATGTGCTTCGGTGTTCTCTGCAAGAGGGAAGGGTTAGTTTGCACTCTAGAGAACAGTCTCTTACATCTTGTCAGCACGAGCCCTCAAAATAAGCAGTTCTACACATTCAACGCTTGGACAAAGTATGCTTATTTATTGGATTGTCCGTCTACCCAGGGCATCCGTTGGTGGAACCGGTGTTTCTATGTTCGGTATGCACTGAGGGAGGGAGAGCAAGAAAAAAGTCGAAGGACCTTCGACATGATTAAGAGATTCATCCGAAGAAAGATTCCCAAGTTTACTCCGGCTAAGGACGACATAACTTTATGGATGTCCGACATGCACAAGGATAACAAGCCGGACAAGTTCTTTTTCACCATGATGATAACCCAACCGATGTCGTACCTGGCGGGCTTAGCCCAAGAATGTTATTGTGCCAGAAAAAATGACTTCGGTAGGATTAGACCGGAACCATAATAGATTTTGTACTTGTAATATTTTTCTTATGCCTTGTATCGAACTCTAATCATTTATTCTTTGCTTCTCTTTGCAGATTTTTGGTTCGATTACGGGATGTCTTCCTGGCTGTCCGACAAACGTTCAGTGATGTAGAAGCAGGCGAACCAGATCGCGACCGGGGAGCGCGAGAAGGAGATCAATGTTCAGGCAATCATCCCCCAAGATGACCCAAAAAACATCGCCCGCTTCCGAGACGAGCAACTCCAAAGGGAGAAGGATGGCGAGCCTCCGCTGGAAATGCCTGTTCCGAACAAGGGATTAAAGGGCACGAAGTCCAAGAAGTCCGGCAGGTCTTCTAGACACAAGTCAAAGAAGCATAAGAAGTCCAGCAAGCTCGGTAAGGACGATGTCGAAGTGATCGGAGATGATGACTCTCTGTTACATTTGACAGATGAGGATGACGAGGAGTATGATGAGGAGCTTCAGGCGGACCCTACGCCTGAAAAATAGGTGCTCGGTGGTGGCAGCCGGAAGAGGAAGGCTGCAAAGGAGTCGGACTCCCCGGCTGAAAAAGCTCGTCTCTGGAAGCTTGAGGAAAGGGACGCCGCTGTCGAGAGGTTGAAGAAAGTGAAGAGGTTCGAGAGGACGAAGAAGCTGGCTCATCTCACTGAGTAGGTACTTATTCTTTCCTTCTTTCTCTCTTTCCTGTTATACTTGTTTCGGACTCTCTCTCCGTTCTTAAAGTCCGTTCTAATGCCTTGTCTTTTCCTTTGTTTACAGTTCTTCATTGTGACCTGGGCTATGGAAGAGCTCGAGAGGAGGAGGAGAGTGACCAGGAGGAACTGAAAAAGCTCCGGAAAGAGCTTGCGGACCTCCATACAACCTCAAAGGGTTATGAAGACTTGTGGAAAGTGGCGGAGGCCAAGGTTGGTGGACTCGAAGTCGAGAATGAGAAGCTTAAGTCCGACATACAAAGGATAAGGTCCGAGAGGTCTTACTACAAGGGCTTGAGTGAGTCCGTTCTGGAGACCGTCATTGGGATGCGTGAGTTCCTGATGAACAAGCTGCAGAACGTCCGAATGGAGTCTGCTATTGCTTATAAGGAATCTAATTCCTTCTTTGTCGGGAAGCAGAAGTAAATGGATGACGTCCGAGCTGCAGGGTTCGCTGCTGCTATCGGACAATACAAGAAACAGAATTGGGTCCCGGAGGGCGCAAACTGGGAGCAGTTGGGATTGAGATCCTTTAAGGATGCTAAGGGAGTTTTGGTTCCGGTTCCTAATATTCCGGATGAGCTGTTCCTTTCGGATGAATTTGTCCAATTGGTGGATGAGGCATTGGCCGAGCAAGCTACCCACAATGGTCCATTCCTTCCGCCCTGGGTCCCGGATGTGCTTAAAAAGATATGCTTCACCCCCTTTGATGACCTCGATGATTTCCACAAGAAGTGGTTCGCCCTTCCGGGTCCGGTTGTGGGTCTTGAAGAAGTGAAAGACTTCTATGATCAAATCCGGAACAAAGCCCTTGAGCTTGAGAAGGCTAGGGAGGACAAGATGAAAAGGTACCAGGCGTCCGGTAGTGGAACGGCTCCCACCATTCCTCCGAACACCTCTACTCTAGAATGAAGTCCGGGGTATGCCCCGATGCAATATGTACCTATCTTTTGGAACAATTTTACTGCTTTTGATTTTCGTTTTCGGACAAGTATCACTCTTTTTTGCCTTCCGGATAATATATTCTGAACGATGCATGTTTTTGCTACTTATGAATTATTTCACAAGTGTTTCCTTTGGATGCATATATATGTTATATGTTCCGCAAAGTGTTTTCTTTCCAGGTTGGAAGAGATTGTGATTTCTTACACTTAATTGTTTAGTACAAGTGTTCGGATCGGACATCCATATGAAAAGAATCTTTACTTAGTTAATTCGGACAGGTTGTCACAAAGTTAACCTTGCAAGAATCTTTTATTTCTAAGTCTTAGAATCAGATCAAGTGATTCTTATAGATGTAGGTTTCGATCTTAGAGACAAATCTAACCGGACCAAGGTGGTCGATCGTTCGATTTGTAGATTTTGTAATCATTCTACTCCCAAAAATTTTCAAGAATTAAAACAAAGGGAGTTACAATCGGACACGAGTCAGTCGGATTTGTGTAATAATAAATGAACAATAATATTGGGGAATAGTTGTATTGATTCAAAGGGAAATCAAGTATTACAACTACGGGCAGGAGTGCTAAGTTCATCGGACCTGTCTTCTGAGTGGCCAACAGGTGGCGGACTTCAAGATTTAAATAAGGTCCGGAATCAAAACATCAACTTGAAACAACAAAAAACCAACTACTCATCGGATAGACTTGCAAGTGGCCATCAAATGGGACTGCAAAAAGGTCTATCCGGAACTAAAATATGAAGCAACTGATTTCAAAAAACAAGACCTTGGTTCATGAGCCAAGGTCTTCAAACATGGTATCACTGTAGATTCTGTCCGTTCCAGGTGCGCCAGACGGAGGTTCCATCTTCTTCTTCCATATCATAGCTTCCGTTCACACAGACACCAACAACTTTAAACGGACCTTCCCAATTTCCTTCAAGATTGTCTGGGTGGCCAAGAATGTCCACCCTTCTCTAACTAGGTCTCCCACTTGTATCTCTTTAGTCCGGACATTCTTGTTGTATGCTCGGGTCGTGACGGCCTGGTAGCAATGGATGTTTGCTAAGGTTGTGCTTCTTTTGGTCTCCAGAGCGTCTAGATCGTGCATCCTTGCTTCATGGTTGTCCGCGGGTTGGTACCCTTGGATCCGAAGCGTTTCGATTGCCGTTTCCGCCGGGATAACTGCCTCCGATCCGTACACAGGCTGAAAGGAGTCTCTTGGGTAGCACACCCGGAAGTAGTTCGATAGGCCCATAGGACACCATCGAGGTCTTCAACCCATCCGCCTGAGGCTTCTGAAAGTCGGGTCTCGATTTGCTTAATGATGGTCCGGTTGGTGACCTTCGTCTGTCTGTTTGCCTGGGGATATCCTGCAGACATAAACCTTTGCTCGATTTTGAGGCTTTTACACCAAGCATTCACCTTCTTGCCAGAAAATTGCGAGCCATTATCGGACACGAGAATTCTTGGTACTCCGAACCTACAAATTATGTTCCTCCATATGAACTTCCGAATAGTGGTTTCATCGATCTTTGCTACGGCTTCCGCCTCAACCCACTTGGTGAAATATTCCACAGCTACAATGAGGAACTTCTTCTGGTTTTTCCCTTTTGGTAAGGGTCCGACTATGTCGATCCCCCACTTATCGAATGGACACGTAATGTTCGAGGGACGCATCAGAATGTTGGTTGGATGTGTTGCGTTTGCATACTTTTGGCAGTCTAGGCATCTTCGGATGTACCAAGCATAGTCTTTGTCCACTGTTGGCCAATAGTACCCCAGTCGGATGACTTTCATGGCTAATGCCCTAGCTCCGGAGTGATTGCCACATTCTCCATCATGCAATTCTTCCAGTACAGTTCTTGCTTCTTGTGCGTCTAAGCAGCGCTGCTCGATGCCTCTGTAGGACCTCCTGTATAGGTCATTTCCTCGAAGGAAATATCTTAAGGATCGCTGTTGGACTCTTCTAGCTTCATCTTTGTCATCCGGGAGGATGCCTTGGCTAAGATATTTCGCTATATCATTCCTCCATCCTGGTTCGAAGGTGATGGCCAGGACTTCCGAAGTTTCAACAGTGATGGATGGAACTCCAAGACTCATGAGAATGGCATTCCTGGTATCAATGGCTCCTGAGGCGGACGCGTAACGAGCAAGTGTGTCCGCTCGGTCATTATTATCTCTGGCAAACTTGGTAAGACAAAACTGTTCAAAGTTCTTGATTTCTTTCTTCAACATGGCCAAGTACTTAGTCATGGATTCATTCTTGGATTGGAACACTCCGGAGAGGTGAGATTCCACTAGTTGTGAATCTGTGAAAGCTTGAAGCTTCTTGACCTCGAGTGACTTGGCTATTCTAAGTCCGACAAGTAGAGCCTCATATTCCGCCTCATTGTTCGTGACCTTGAAATCCAGAGTGATTGCGTACTCGAGTTCTGCTCCGGATGGGCTCTTGAGGAAGACTCTGATTCCTCCTGACCTTCAGGTAGATGATCCATCAATGGTGAGTGTCCATAGATCACCATGGTCTACCAAAGCTTTGAACTTTTGAGTTTTCTTGATTCTTGCTTTCGTTGGGAGAGGCTCATCGGACTCCTCTATTCCCGGCAGGTCAACATCGGTTATGCCAAATATGTTCAAGAATTTTGTTGGTTCAGACATCTCATAACGGGTATGATCCGCGTCGATCATATGAACATCGTTCATTCCTGTAGTGAGTGTCAAGATATCCGGATCTTGGTTGTGATCATGAGGAGGTTTCTCATCATCTTTTCTGTCCGGATATGCTGCTAGAAAGTCAGCAATGACTTGGGCTTTCTTGGCAGTCGGAGCTTGGTAGTCGATCTCGTGTCCACTGAGCTCGATAGCCCACTTGGCCAAGCGTCCGGACTGTCCCGGCTTGCCCAACACTTTGTTTCAAAGGCTCGCTGGTTAGCACAAAGATCTTGTGTGACTTGAAATAAGGTTTCAACTTTCTTGCGGTATGCACTAAGACAAAGGAGAACTTCTCAATTTCTAAGTACCTTGTCTCAACGCCGGACAACGCCTTGCTTAGATAGTAGATAGGCTTGTGCTCGCTATCTTGGATTCGGACTAAGACTGAACTGATAACATCGTCCGACTGTGCCAAATAGAGGTAGAGTGGCTCGGACCTTACTGGCTTTGATAAGAGAGGCGGACTGGTAAGGTACTTCTTCAATTTCTCAAAGGCTTGTCTGCACTCTTCGGTCCATTCGAATGGTATATTCTTCTGAAGCACTTTAAAGAAGGGGAGATTCTTCTCTGCAGAACTAGAAATGAAACGGCTAAGTGAGATGACTTTTCCGACGAGCTGTTGTACTTCCGCCAAGCAAGTCGGATGAGGGAGATCTTAAATAGCTTTGTTTTTTTCTGGGTTGGCTTCAATTCCTCGTTGAGTGACCATGTATCCCAAGAATTTGCCTCCTTTAACTCCGAATGTGCATTTAGCCGAATTGAGTTTCATGCGATATTTCCGGAGGATGGAAAAACACTTTTTGAGGTGAGCAATGTGCTCTCTTCCGTTTTGCTTTTGACAAGCATGTCATCGACATAAACTTCCATAGTTTTTCCAATTTCCTCCGCGAACATCTTATTGACCAGCCTTTGGTAGGTAGCTCCGACGTTCTTCAGTCGGAAAGGCATAACCACAAAACAATATACCGCTCCGCAGGCAAAGAAAGATGTCCGCTTGATGTCCTCCTTGGCCATTCAGATCTGATAGAAGCCTTGGTAGGCATCCATGAAACTCAGTAAGGCATATACGGTAGTGGAGTCTACTAGTTGGTCGATCCGAGGTAATGGATATGGATCATTCGGACAATACTTGTTAAGCCTTGTGAAGTCGTTGCACATTCTCCGCTAGCCTCCCGGTTTTTGGACAAGAACTACATTATAGATCCAATTCGAATATCGGACTTCTAGGATATGTCCGGCTTTGAGGAGCCTGTCGACTTCCGCCTTGATGGTAGCATCCTCAACCGCTTCAAAGTCCTTCTTCTTCTGGTGAATATGAGAGATCTTTGGATCCATATTGAGCCGGTGAACTGCTACTCTCGGATCTATTCCAGTAAGATCGCCCGTCTTCCAGGTGGAGACGTCTGTGTTTCCTTCTAGGCAAGCAATCAAGTTGATCTCCACTTCGGACTTCATCTCAGTGTCAATTCGGATTTTCTTTTCAGGGTCGGTCGGATCAATCTGAATTTCTTTGATTGCTTCCTTCGGCACGAGTTTGCTTTCTAAGCCAAACTTCTTTTTCTTTGATGGAGCCGTGGTGATTGGTGGTATCACCTTGAATTTTTCCAATTCCATCACTCCACATGCTCCGAGTGGTCTGGCAACACCAATGGGGCTTGGTTTATGAACGGAATTCCGGATCATGAACACTCCGTCATGAGGTAACACCTGTGGTCCGTCCCTGTTGCTCTCTAAGGGTAGAGTAGGAGCGGACATTCTTCTAGTAGACATGTAGCATTTCCAAGCTTCGACAATGTTGCCAACTTCTTGTCCGACTCCATGGATAGTAGGAAACTTGATCCGGTTGTGGAAGGTAGACGGAATGGCTCTAAATTGTCGGATTCCCGGCCTTCCGAACAGTATGTTGTAGTCGAAGGGAGTGTCGACAACCAAGAAGCAAATGTTGTGAGTAGCTCTGACTGGAGCTTTGCCCATTGAGACTGGTAGGACGATACATCCTAAGGGTTTTATCTCGTTTCCTCCGAACCCAGTAAGGTAGCTAACAACACTTTGGATGGCTGAGTTGGGTATCCTCATCCGGCCTAGTGTGTCCGACGAGATGATGCTGGCGGAGCTTCCTCCATCAATCAAAACACGATTGATTATGAAACCGCTCACCGTAAGAGAGATAACCAATGGGACGTCCGGAGGCATGGTGTCTCCGCCTCCTACAGCTTTTTGAGGTACTTCACTTTCATCAAATGTTATAACGTTGGTTCCTGGTGGGATCTCTGGACCATAAGCAATGTTAAATACTTGCAAGTCTCTAGCGGTCCTCTCTCGAGCATTCCGGTTGTCTCCTCCGGCAGGTCCGCCCGCTATGTAGTGGATCACTCCTCCTTGGGCTATATTGTCAGGATATCCGCCATGTGGCGGTGGCGGAGGCATTTGGGCGTGATCGTTACTCCTTTCGTTTCGAGCATGTTCTGTCTGCTCATGTCTTGACGCGTCACATACATTGACCGCAAATCCATCCAAGAGCTTGTTCCGGGCATAGTGCTCCACTTCATTTTTTAGGAAAGATCATTTCTCAGTGGTGTGGCCCCTTACTCTGTGGAACTCGCAATACTCATTGGATGTTTTAGACTTCTTGGAGTTGGGCGTCGGTCGTGGCCATCAGATATCATATCCTCTACTAGTAAGGTAGGCTAGGATCTCCGACCTTGGACGGGTGAGCGGGGTGTACTCGATGTATCTGTCCAGAAGGGGGGGCCCTTCCTCTCTGTCGGGCTTGTTCTGAAACTTGTTCTTTTTCTTCTTCTCAAAAGGTTTCTTTTGGCTTTCCTCCTGGTCCGGCTTGTCAGTCGGATCGGTATCCATTGGCTCCGCTTGATCTTCCGGAGTCTTGCCTTTGCCTTTGCCTTTGTCATCAGGCTTCCGGACAGGAAGGTTAATCTGGAAATCTTCTGAATTGACATTCTTTTCACATATCTCTTCGAGAGGTTGCTAGGTAGTGATTTTCTCTTCGGACAAGAGAAACCTTAGGCGTCGGCTCGAGGTATTGGCATACGGGTGCGAGACTCGGACAACCACTGAGTGCTTTTCTACTTCATCCACTGTAATAGAGAACCGGATCAAGAAATCCCGGACATCTTCATTCTTTTGTTGTACGACGGACCCTAGGTGGGTTACCAGACGTTTCCTCTTTACCGAGCGCTCGAACCTTTTGAGGAAAACTTCCACTAGCTGGGAGTATGATTTGATGGATCCTTCTTCGAGAGAAGACCACCAAGTCAGTGCCTCTGGCTTAAGGGTGGATAGGAATATTTTGGCGAGCATGTTCTCATTATGATCATGACCTTTGTAACGGTACGGACTTTCCAGTAAAAACATTTGACAATTTAAAAAGTACTTTAACCCACGGTCAAACAGTCGGTCAAACTTCACAAA
>JAQRGC011553872.1:0-10113 GCA_028659135.1 Plantago lanceolata | reverse complement strand
ACTAATTGCAAATGACAATGCATTAGCCTAATGATGTTCAAATCTTTGATAGTTCATTTTGGAAGATGAAGATTCATCAATTTGACTTCATAATCACAAAAAAGACAAACCATTATATCTAACACAGAATGTTCTACAAATGATAATGCAGGTGACAAGTGAAAACATATACTCCATATGATAGTTCTCCCAGATGAACTGAACTATCATATTCTTGGGCAAATTTCAATATACATTTTCTTGATGCTATAAACTATATTAGATACTCTCTCCACAAACTCATGATATTTACTGCCTTCAAAATTGAAAGAACAAACATATGTTCAATTATGACTTTTTATGAGTCTTAAGCTCCACCTAGATGCAAGCAGCTACTACCGCCCAACAACATATTTTGAACAATTTACAACCGTGGGAAATTTGTGAGACCCCTCGACTACAACAAAAAACTAATGATACAAAAGTAATGACCAAGAGAGCATTGGATGTGGAAAATGGGCAAGAAGCCATAGAATAAGAAAAATCAATTTACGGACAAGGTTGAAAAGCAGATGAGACTAAATGGCTTATCACGTCACATGTTAAATGGCGTAGTTGAAGTTTAAAAGTTAACATTTCAAACTCAAGTTAGAAAAATTAACTATAGAAACACCAACACTGGTGATCTACAATGATTGCGTATGAGGAGTGTACACTGTCATGACAGGGAAAAGGATTCGAGATTTTGCTGGCTTACCCGACTGTGTAGTCCAGTATCAGCAACATTTACCAGTCGCAAAACACGAGAGGATAGTTCAGCATCAATTACTTCTTGTGATTCAACACTGCAAGTCACACCATAACACACTATATAACTTCTACTAATACGCACCAAGATGAGATGGTGAGAAACTAACACAGAATTTTGAAAAATAATCAATTTGAACATTGTGAAACATGCACAGAGAAATACTATGAGCCTTATACTAGCATTTAGTGTTATGAACTGCAGATAGCATGATTTACCTGCACCCAACGGATTGTTTCATTTTTACAATAGCAGCAATAATATGTACAACCCAGGCAAGCTTAGCCTCGACGATAGAAAGTTCACCATTATCACTCGCCTGAAGCTGTGCTCTTTCCTATTATAGTTTGAAAAATTGAAGTGTCACCAACACAAAGCCTGGGAGCTCATGGAACTCTAACTGAATTTAACTCACCATGTATGTTTGTAGAATAGGCTCCATGATGTTAATAATAAACATGCTACTGCTTTCATACTGAAACAAGAAACTGTATCAGGCTAAATCCAGAAGAAACAGCAAGCATGAGAATAAAAGGACACAAAAGCAAATTGAAGACACCAGCTAAGCAAATTCTTAATAAACCTTAAACTTGCATAGATTGGGAAAGCAGTCCAACTGGTCCTGAAGAAGATCAACATTGTCTAGAGGATGCTCCGAAATATCATCCGGTAAGCCAGCCTATAAAAGGAGAAGCTAGATAAGAATTTAAAGAACAGAATTTGTGTAGATGCAGATCTGACAATAGTTGCAATTGTCACCTGGGCAGAATCCAATCTTGAAGTGATAAAACCTTCAGTGATCCTAGGCACAAATTCATCAAGTAGGCTCGGTGAGTCGCCCTTAAGATAAGGTACAGAACTCACAAGCCTAGACCACAGTCCCAAAAGATAATACACACTGCTGCTGGCCCACTGTAATATGAACAACATGCTTCAATTTTTATTAACTGAAACAATATATTGTCAACTAATACTAGATCAAAGAAGTGTGAGAGACAGCAAAAATTTTAATCACACCTGCCAGGACAGCAGAGACTTTGATGTGAACTCAGCAACTAGACGTATCCAATCACCATAGCCTTCCATGTTTACAAGCTCGGACAACTAAAACAAGACATCAAACTAAATTTCAGAATACATAAAGGTTATGTCATTCATACAACTCGGAGCAAACAATTAGCTTTGGGAATCCAGAACTTTGAAACTGATCAGAAGCATCAAAACCCTCACCCCCTGCCTTTTTTTTTTTTTTTTTAGTATTGTCGATACAGCAGTTAAGAGCAAACAAAATTTCAATTCATTTGACAAGCAACTTAGACAAATACTAGTTCCCTCTAGAACATGGCAATGTTCGAGTTAATGAACAGTCCCCAAAAGAAAACGACAGGATGAGAGATAACTTATACTTCAGCTCATAAAAAGATAAATAATAATAATAATAAAATCAACAGAAAAAGATTCCTCACTCGTATTTATGTATCACCTTTGCAGATACAATACACATTCTTTTATAGAAATTCTCACTTATGTGTGCGGTAATTCTAGACTTATCTGGGAAGTCATTATGTTATTATTAGTAAAACATAGTTTTACTTCATCAGCAGTGCAAGTGCTAAAGTAAAATATTGTCGGTTACATTCCATGCAAGAGCATCAAGGTAAAGGCATTGCAGTGGGGAGAGTGAGTGAATATTGAACCACACAAAACCAATGTACATACACATAGTGTACTGAAAGAGAATCTTGCAGGGAAGCAATTGTAACGAAGACTGAATTGTGACTTTAAACAAGTTGAGCTATGCAATTCCAATTTCCAAGTAGTCATAACAAGCAAACAAAGCACCTAAATATACCATACTAGCATAAAACAGGGGCAACAAAGCCATCTACCTGGTAATTAACCCTGAACCGTCCAAGAAGGCGGCAAAACTCATGGTAGTTGTCATGATCAGCAAGACCTGATGCCAGGTAACATACATGCGTACATCCATAAGTTCTCAAAGGCATGATAAAAAATGTGAAAAAAGGAAGGCAAAGAAAAACAACGGATTTAATATGCAGTAAACTGATAGCTGATTCACACAATCAAAGTAAAAGGTCCAGATAGAAGTCAAATGACAGATGCCTAGAATGTATCTTCATATTAACATACTTGAAAAATTCATATTATATTTCACTAGCATATGACTTATAATTTACATATTCAAAGGAAACCCTAGAGCCATAACTAATTGTAGATTTCCTGTCAAAATAGGATAAAACTGAAAAATGCTATTGACACGAGATACGAACATTACTTGGAGATCTCTCAAAACCAAAACAAAAGTAATTCAGAATAAATTCTCTTTAGCCATACAGGAAGTATGACGACCATAGATTTCTGATCACCTACTTGTACATTTTTATTTTTTTTGATAGAACAGTAAAATAAAAACCAATATGACCTCGAAGGAGTAAGACCATATGAGAGACAACATGGCTGTCAACAAATAAATACCATATTAATGATTTCAACTAAAAGCGTAAACTAAGTAGATGTTGTACCAGTAAGAAAGCCATTAGCAGTTAGAGAGATGGGCTGCTTATTTATAATGCTGTTTAAGTTGAGAATTAACCCATCCAACATACCTTGCCCTGTTCGTAAAATTTCTTTGGTGCCTGACATTAAATGGTCCAGAAACTTGGAGCGTTCAGTATCATTGGTGAAGAGAGACCGTCTTACGGAGGCCAACCGTACCAAGCACTCAAGTGACTGCAGTTTTAGAAGGAAGTGTCTCATATGAATCAAAAAGCAAAGAGGGAACATAAATGTTCAAGTTCAACAACCACAAAAGTCATCAATGTAAATTCACATAACCGAAATGCATTGACAAAGTTTTTTAAGTGGCTAACATCCAAAACCAACAAGTTATAAGCAACCACAAAAACTGGAGCCCACACTAAATCAAGTCATCAAAAGTTCCATGCTCAAAAGTTCCAAGTTTTAAGTGGCTATACTCTTCTACTGCAAGCAGCTATAAATGCCGACATAAAGCCGTCCAATGAATTAGACAGGCAATTAGCCATATAAAATAGTACTTGAAAACCAGGTTCTTTTTAGCAAATTATAGATTGTGAAACTCAAAATCTTCTTGTTTCGTATATTCAATAGGAATAATTTTGTTACAAAATAGAAATGTTCAACTTCCAATTCAGATTGTCAAATTAGCATAAAGACAAGAAAAAGATATCAACAAAACCATCTGAAGAGTCCAACATGAAACAAAGAGGTTATAAATGAACTCACCTCCTTTGAAACAGGAGGCTTAGTTATTGCATAATAGTCAAAAAATATCTGCAGTGTTGAGAAATCCTCCAACACGGGCTTCCATGATGATGGAATCTGAAGATTGGAATTCAGATCGGTCATGTTAACTTACAGCAAAAATAATACACAAACAAGCTATTGTAACATACTAACACAGACTATGATGCTCATAACAACAAAAAAAAACATACTTTCCGATTGTATCCTGTAACAAAAACTCTACCTGCACAGTTCCAAATTCTTCCGAGCTTTCATCAATTGATGTTCCAACAAAATCGAAGGACAGACATTTCAGAGACAAAGAGAGTGCCAATTCTTGGAGGCGGGTGATAGCTGCATGCGCCAAAAACCAGTAACTTTCAGAAAAACTTTCGTGGAAGGAAAGCTATATTTCAAAGCACTAAAATAACACATGCAACACTACCGAAAGAACATCAGACACATACCATCATTTTTAAGTTGATTCAATGAAGTTAAAGATATTTGGAAAATTTGGAAAAGGCATTGATCCCTGAAGTTACAAGCCACCCTCCGATGGTGTGATGAAGGAAACCCAGGATTCGACTGCAAAGAAAAGGTCAAGAAGTGCCAAATGAGCTTCATGCAAAATGCAATTATTAATTAAATAAATACGCGAACAAATTAGAACACATTTAAGTGTACATGACACTTGGGGAAAGAGTCAGAAATTACCAACCTGATTCATCTCGGAAACAAGTTGATTCAATATCTTCAAGCCAATAGCATAGTGACCCGATGTCTGACAAACACAAAATTACATAAGAAATTATAAGCACAGTGGCAACAAGTACATTCACTATGAAAAAATACCTCCCTATAACAATAAGGACAAAATAGTGAGATTCCCTAGAGTTCATTAACTTATAGATAAACACCCAAGGGTAGATAAATTACACACGCCATGAAGCGCAGAAAGGAAGAACCAGTGTTTGCATGAATATTGAAAAATAGAAATTCAAAAAAAAAAAAAATATTGGCAATTATGTGCATCATGAGTGAAGTTATGGAGGAAAGACAAAATATACTTGCATACTATTAAGAGGACACTGGTTATCTTCTTCACAATGCAAAACATAATTTGTGTTTTATTTATATTTTCTTAAAGTTCATATGTTAAATTCCTTCCTCGCACAGCTTCAAAAAAATATAACTTCATAAAATGAATAATCATAAAATGAAAAGAGTAACCATAAAATGAATCTTTTACCAAGGAAAAAAAAAAGAAAAAGAAAAAAAATTCAATCATTGAAAATGAATAAATGTATGTAATTTATCTTGGTGACATTGCATGAAATGGCCATTGTCCTGGATACTGCATTTATATTTAAGTCAATAAACGTTGCAATTTGTCATGCGGGAGCCAGATATAAGTACTAAAGAAACACATTGCAGGGGGAGGAGGGAGGGATAAGTAGTCTTCAAGAAACACTCTCTCTGTCCCATAACAGAGGTACCATACGAGTCTCCGTGCCCCTTTAACCACAAATTAATTATACGTTATATCGGTAAAGAAATTAAACTATTATTATAAAAGTACATTTCGTGGTCGGTCTTACAATAATTTTCTAAAATTATGTATCTGTACAGTTTACGAGTAATTCGTGGTCCAGGCATGGGGAAATGGAACAGTGCCTTACAAATGGGGCAGAGGGAATAGGTAAATATAGCAACACTGAAAGCATTCTGAAAATATATAGAGGGGTATTAGGTCAGAAACTTAGGTGAAAGACATGTGGGAAATTTAACTTTGAGTAAAAACAATGAGTGTAACGGTGTAATTTCAGAACCTCAAATATCACTGTAATTTATGTCAAATCTCACATAGTTCCGTTACAAATAAAATAAATGTTGAACCTCGAAGTTAAAGAAGAAGAAGAAGAATAAAGTATGGGAGCCTTGATATAAAAATAAATAAAATAATGCAAACTGATTATAGAAATACTAGCATACACGTAATACACGTGTTGAGCATTTAATAGGATTACATAATTGAAAGAAGAAGAAAAAAGGGAAGAAAGATCTTCGAATAAGATAATAAAAAGAAAATAAGAATATAAAATTTGGAAAGAGTGAAAGGTAAAATGGAAAAAAAAAAGAAAAAGAAAAACAATAAAACCACTAGATTAAGTAATCTCACTCTATAGCTTTATTATACTACTATAGAAATATAAACTGCTCAGACAACTAGACGATGTAAATTCACCAAAGATCATTAGTAAGAAAAACAGCAGACCATATGAACTTTCGCCAATTCATTTAGTGAATACGAGTGCCTTAATCTAAACATACAAAAATAGAATTTGTGCATTAAAGGCCAAAGTAAAGAAGCCTCGAGTTATGAAATGATTTAAAGGAATTTTTCATGTGTGACAATCTTCTCTTTGAACCTATGTTGCAGTTTCACAAGAAATAACTCCATGTAGAAGTATATTAGCTATTTATTCAAGGGGGAATAATTAACAAACAAAATATACAGATAAATAAATAAATACAAAAGGAAGCAGAACATAAGTTTTACTACATTAACCCGGTAACCCCCACATAGCTGCAAGATAGAGCAGAGCCATCAGCTTCAGATCAACAGTGGCTCCATCACATTACTTATGCTCCAATTTAGGTTATACCTACGAAATCATAGAGAACTAGTGTATTGTTTAATCCTATATTTGGTTGAAGATCAATGCTTTGGTTTGAATACTCTATCCAACAGAAATAGATTTAGGTTAAAAGGTGTATGGTTCAAACTCTGCTTTGGTTCAATGCTGTAGGTAGGAAACCTAGGCCAACTTTTCAGGTTCTATGGCACTTTCTGTAAGTTGAACTATGTATTATGTGGCTCCATGATTATACTCTGTGAATAATTCGAGATTATTCATCAAAAGAAAAGATTATGTGCTCCCCTTTATGATTGACATAGAAGGTATGTCTAGCACGAATGTGGCAAGTTCATAAATTTTATTTAGAAGTACACCATAATAGTTATAATGTAAGTTGATGAGATCAATTCTTAATGTAGAACCCTAGGAGGGTATTCCTTTACATGTCACGATATTAAGTAACCATGTTTAGGCCTGATACTTATAAAAAGGGAAGGGGAAAACGTGTTAAATGTGACAATGACAATAGTGACGCAGCTACTACAATAACTCCCTGCCTGTATGCGAATTCTCCTTTATGCACTGACAAACACAAACTGATAGGGAAAAATTACTCTAACGGGGCTGGTTTGCATTAGATATTGACTAATTACATCTTAATAGTAACTTTTAGATGATAATTGAAGAGTTACCATGCCCCCTATTCTCCATTATGTCACGACATGACTTCACTTATCCAGCCCATATTTTCTTCATTATGTCACGACACGACATGAATGGACAAGAGAATTATGACAAAGGATTCGACTCAAGGTAATTAGTTGGACTTATTTTCCCAGATAAAGATTCACAATCTGGATAGTGTGAAAATCCCAGCCGTTTTAAGGTAAAAGCAATGTAATGACAAAGTCAGATTACTTGCTTAGTACCACTATCCAACAAAACAAACAAATCGATATGTAATCATGAATGATCAGAATGCAATGAGTTGTCACGTGCAACATCCACCCACTATCAATAAGCAACTTCGGCGCAAATCCCCAGCTCCTAGCATCACTTTTACAAATCTTTATACACAAATCATTTGATCAATTCAACACCCAAAATACAGAAATACCCTTTTCGTCCCGAATACTTTAAATATACAAATGGCAGGGAAAAGTGAAAAATCTAAGATAATACCAAGATGCAAATGTAGAAATTTATATTCGACATACAATTAGTCAACAATTGTTTTAAGTATATAATAATTACTAGACATCACAATTATGGACCTTCACCTCTGAATACATCCATCCTAATAATTACTAGACACCCCGAATATATTTGCTTACATTCCT
The DNA here is from genome assembly GCA_028659135.1 of Plantago lanceolata. NCBI lineage: Eukaryota > Viridiplantae > Streptophyta > Magnoliopsida > Lamiales > Plantaginaceae > Plantago > Plantago lanceolata. The sequence continues at coordinate 2,062 of JAQRGC011553872.1, read as the reverse complement.
TTTTTTAATTCTTCTGCAGAACTGAATAGATTCATTAGTCCTTTTTTAGTGTGTGGGTCAATTAAGTTTATATAGGCATCACAGGTTTCTGGATAATATATCATCAAGAACAACATAATTTTGTACTAACAATGCCAAATGTAATCATGCAAAATACAAATTATCAGTACCTGATTCAAAAAATTAATTGATTCTTTGGCCACTTCTCTAAATCTATCATCATCAAACCATCCAAACTTGGTAAGTCGACATAAAAGCTGGACTAAAGATCCAACCACAAAAGGCTGCAGCTCAGGACCTCTGCTCGCCAGATAGCTTATAAGGTAATTTCCTTCACAGAAACACGAGGCATTAATTTAGATTTAAGTAAAGATGATGGGCGTTAACAACCAAATAAAAAACTCATTTTCATATTTTTAATGAGACTGCATTCTAAAGTTCTCCATTGTAAGAATGCTCTGGGCTATATGAATTTCGTGAAATTTTACATCATTTGAATGCAGGTATGCTGTATGAGTTCAAAAATGAAATCAAACAAAGGCAGTAGCTACAAAGACAAAAACCATTGTGCATTCAACATCACTAATATAAAATTTAAGGTATGAAATATATTACGGATATCAAGGCGTAGCTGCAAGGAGAGGCTATGCTCAGTCACTTGCTTCAACAAGCTTGAGCTAGCCAGCATCAAAGCATAAGGGGTCAAAGCATGATCCAGAATATACTGACACTGCGCAATGTAATCAATGTTTGTAGAAAAGCATTTCAGAGTGTTCTCAGCATGTGTTCGTTCTGCTGTATCTTGCGAATTGTAGAGCCTTTCACATAACACTTCCAACTGCGCCAAGCTCTCCATTAATACTTAAGCCACAACAAAACGCAAGCCTGCAAATTCCAGACGATCAAGGACCCGCAATCATCCAATCCAACCTCAGTCTACAAAATTTTCCACAATTTATTTATTTCAGAAAGGAAATCATGCATTCATGCCATATGTAAACATAAGTGACAGATGATTAACTATCGATCAGTGGGTGGACCATAGAATCCACATAACATTACCGCTGAGATCCAAACAAGAAACAAAAACGTGACAGAACCCAACTATAACGAGATACGAATACAAACAAAACGAAACCTCAAGCACACGCAAACAATAGACCAGATACACGATGACGACAACAGAGCATGAATGCCCTCATACTTATATAGCAAGAGCAATGAATGGCAACAGTGGCATTGTACCCTTTTGCATCAAATAGTGTACCCTTGCAGAGAACGACTTGTCTTTGCACGCAAAAACAACAATACTAGTAGTATAATTTTCATATATTACATTTGTTCTCACAGAATCAAATTAAAAAAGAAAAAAAAAGGTACAAAGAAAAAGAAAACTATGCCTCTAGCCCTTCAATTGCTCACTAATCCTTCTCCGTCGATTCGAGGGATCTAAACTCCAGATTCAAACTCAAAACAAGTTAACAGAGAAATACAGTCATTCATGTACACACAACAACAACTACAACAACACAGCTCCAGTTAAATCAACCATAAGCCGTTCTGCATCAATCCTGACAAAACAAAAACAACACCACAGCAACAGGAATCGAAATCAATTCAACCTCATCATCAACTAAATCAAAAACAGTTTCGCTTCCCAATCACACCAAAATGAAACGAAACAAAAAAAATTGAAAACCTCGATAAAATCACTGCAACTCAACAACATTTAGGTAAGGTTTGGGATGGCAATCACCTATCGATTGAACGAGAATCACGATGAATGGTTTGCGATCGGATGCAGATAATTTTCTTCTTCGAGCTGTTTCCGTTGATTCCAATTGCTTTTTTTTTATCCCTAGATATGAATGAAATATGACATTTTAGTTTTTATTTATATATCGGAACAAAATACACACGTATAACACGTAAGTATGTGTACAGATCAGCAACAGTAGAGTAGTATTCCGTCCGTCTAATAAAGACTCATTTCCATCGAATTTTGACTGCAAATTATTTTAAAATATGAACGGAAAATATTTAATGAGATTATATGAATTGA
>JAQRGC011553725.1:0-10673 GCA_028659135.1 Plantago lanceolata | reverse complement strand
TAATGGAATTAAAAAAAAAAAAAAGAACTCAATTGCACACAGAAAATGCAACCCTGTTGGCAAAAGAAAAACGTCACCGAGACTATTATTCATCTAATAGAATTAGACATACATATTGCAGTGTAGAAAGCAGTGCGCGAAGATTTCCCTCTTTTCCCCTTGACCATCTCTTGACTTCGGCATCAAGAGTTTCTGCAAGTCTCTGCAGAAAAAATTCCATAATAAATTTCCAACCTCAGATGATAAATAAGAATCTCATTCAAAGAAACAAGTTCATACATTCCTCTCCTCTCTTTCTTTTTGGGCAAAAAGATCACGCTTGTTCTTCTCCGCCAGAGCATTTGCCTGAAACCATGCCAACATACATTAAATATAAAACATAATGGCAATTGGCAACATCTTAAAAAGGGTAATAAAAAAGATAGTATCAAGGTACATACTGCACGCTCAGCTGTTCTTCTATACCTCTCCAACCGAGCTTTACATCTCTGAGGTGATTCGCCTTCAGCACCTACAAAAATATAAATTTATAATATCTCCAAATGGCCATTTTTCTTCTTTAAATTTAATTCCTTTTGTAAAGAAATGGTTTAATTCCTTTTGTAAAGAAATGGATATTATTTCAGTTATAACTTATACTAAGTAGATAGCCACAGAGCAGTCCAGGACATCACCAAATGCCCAAATAAATAATTTAGCTAAGAATCACATACCAGTGTTAGCTGGGTAAATTGAATGTCTGAACCCACTTGGGGTTCCTCTATCCTGAAAGTGAATGTCCTGAAAATCCAGCAACGTATCTCATCAAATCTCAAGAAAAATGGGTTAAAATAAAGAAAGATAAGGAAGCAAACTCACAGATGTCTTCGACCCTTGTTTCATATCAGCAGATCCAGAGGAAACAGAAAACTTCCCGGAGGTAGATCTTTCCATGCGTTCAAATGCAGCCCTTTCAGCCGTTGATTTTTCCATAGCTCTCTGCCTAGTCTCTGCAGTTGCTCTCTCCATAGCATACTCAGCCCTTTGCCTGGCCTCCAGTGATGCCTTCTCCAGCCTCTCTCTAGCCTGTGCCATGGCTCTTTGTCTTACTTCAGCAGTAGCTCTTGCCACAGCAGCTCTCTCTGCCTTTTCACGAGCTTCAGCGTAAGTTTTTTCATAAGCATCGAAGGCTGCTTTATCAACAGCCATTCTGTCCTTTTCCCTTTCCCTTTCCCGCTCACGTTCTTCTTCCAGTTTTCTTAAATGTTCATTTTCCTGCTCAATGTCCCTTCGTATTCTATTCCCCACCTTTTGTTCTTTTGCAGCAATGTTCTCTTTCATGTTTCTGTCTCTTGTTTCACTAACTTGATTCTTGGCAATTTTTCTTGAACATATTTGATCCTCTTCATGCCCCAAGACTGAAAAAGCATCTTCACTTTTGCTTTCCTTGACAACTTGACATGGAATGGAGCTAGCCTTCATGTCTTCCTTTTCAGTGACGAGTTGAGTTTGTTTAACTGTTGGCTCCCCCTTATCTTCAGCAGAATTAATCTTACCAATCTCATGAATATAACCCATTGAGGATGCCATCCTCTCCGGGAGAGTGTGGGCAGTCTCCCTCCTAGTGCCACCCATAACTGGATCTTTCAAATGCCTGGGTGAAGAAAATAGCTGTGCAGTATTACTTTTCTCGGTGCTAGTATTTTCAACTTGCAACTCATCTTTATCCATGCCAACTCTGTTGAAATTGCCTTTTACAAGCTGGTCTGCTGTTTCAGCACCACCAAATACTGCTTTGCGGCTCTTTTTTAATAAATGAGAATTATCACCCTTTGCAAGAGACTCAGTTGCAGTCTCTTCTTCAAACATAAATGCTCGATCAGGTAACTTTACGTTATCCTCTTTTATGGAAACATTAATCTCGTGGTCCCAATGTATTCCTGCATCATTTCTGTTCATCTCAATATTATCTCCATCAGCCTCTTCACCCGGTTTCTCCAAACCAGCATTACCACTCAAGGACTTATTTGGTTCAGTTTCAGCCTTACAGTCTCTCAAATCAATGTGGGTTTCTAAGATAGCATCTCCAGTTCTCTCTTCTGTTACACTTGACTCGGACACCAAACCTTGTCCTTTGTCATTTTCAGCTTGTTCAGAAGCCTTTTTACATGTGAACTCATTTGATCTCTCTTTTACAGCCTCCATACTATTCACTTTGTCTTTATCCGCATAGAGTGCCATTTTTTCTTCTCCCTTCCTTTCATGCAAAACATCTATACAGGATTCCTTGCCACTCTCTCCATTTTCCTTACCCTCTTTGCGCAACTGGTCATTCCCTACCAGCTTATTTTGATTTCCTATCCAAGAAGCTCCATTTTGTTGCTTTTCAGTAGCTTCCTGTTCTTTTCTCTCCTGTACTCTTTCTCTGATTCCTGCTCGGCCCACATTATGTAATCTATGCTGATACCCTTCACTCAAAATACTTTTGTCATACTTCCCATTGCTCCCCTTTGTTGTTTGACCATCTATAAACGTATCGATCCCAAGGGACGCATTTAAACTGTAATTTTGTTTTACCTCTTTCAGAATGCAATCAACCTCTACTCCACCCTCTTCAGAGACATCAAGGTCTATGTATGACATTCCACTTTCTCCAGCTTGCTGGTCATTGTGTGAAATCATTTTACTTAAATCATCCGTGTGGGCCTGTTTGCCGATTGTCACTTTCTCTTCAAACTCCTTTCTCCCACCACCTGATAGCATCTCTGTCTCTTTACGCTGGTGCTCGTTACTCCAGCTATAACCTTCTTCCGGCATTTTAAATTGATTCCCTTCCTCATCCCATCCAGCAGCATCCTTTCTCACTGTTAGATTTTCACCGTCTTCCTTCGGCTTAAACTCAGTTTTCTTCGAGGTTCTATAAGCCTCTGGGTTTTGAAATTGCATTGGAATATTTACATTGGAACCAACAACCACCTTGATGTGCTCTTCAGAAATATCTTTTTCACTCACCTCAAAATATTCTGTTTCTTCCCTCCAAGCAACAGGACACGCAGGCATATCAGTAAAATGCTGACGATATTGCACTCCTCCACGCACTGGAAATTCTTCTGTCCTGTCCTTTGCAGAAGGTGATGAAGTTGTCAAATGTTTCCGATGTGATCGAAACATTTTTTCACCCTCAAAGCTCCCATACTCAGCAGCTGCCTGGTGCACTTGCTCCTCTTCTTCCATAGCATCTTCCAAATGCCATTTACTATCATCCCATGAGTCCACTCTTTCTACTGATCCCTTAGTGCTGCCACGCTTCATGTTAAAATCTTTGTTTCCATTTCTAATAGCATTGATGGATCGGGTTACATCAACATCCACGTCAAAAGAAGGTGGCATGGAGCCATCCACCTCTCTCTCAAACCCATAGCTTTTAGAAGCTTTGTGTGTTGAATCTGATCCTGTACGCGCTCCCTTATCATCAACCAATGCAGGCGGGGGCCTCGAAGGCGGTGGCAGTCTAGAGGGCCTAGTTCGAAGACTTATATCAGTAACCGACATAAATGGTCTTTCCAGTGAGAAAGTATCATCATTTTCCTGTTCCTCTGAAGGACTATAGTCACTTCTATGCGTGTAAGAGCCACTTTCTGAGGGGTTAGACCGACACTTCTTTTGTTTAAGATCATCGATCACAGGCATAGTGCAGCACTCATATTCACCATCACCATCAGCAGAAATAGGAGCTGCAAAGTGAGAAGTAGTGTGTCCAGGAACAGCAGCAAACTTAGTCCCATGAGTGGCCTCAGCAAATACCTTCTCCATGACTCTCCGGCCAGATTTGCTGTATGACACATTCAACTGTGTCTTGTTTTGCAATGACTGGTGAGAATCAACATCGGCTTCTGATAACCTGCAACTTGTGTCCGATCCAGCCAAAGGATCCAACTCATCTGAGAGAGTACCGCTTTTTGCTGGACTCCTGAGAATTACACAGTCAGAAAAAACCACAAAATCACCTCAGAGTGTGAAATGTCAAAAGGAAAAGAAAGTAACATTCAATTCAACCAACCAATCCAACCACCCTCAACAATCAACATACACTGATACACACTCAAGAGAAATGAAAGTTGAAAACAAGAATGACAGATGCTGATAATCTAGCTCAAGAGGCTACGAATTCTACCACTGTTCTAGGCTTCTATCCATATCAATAGTTCCTCTCATACTATACTACTGTGTGACCTTTGCAAACCACAAATGAGAAGTTAGAAAAGCCAAATCCAGTACAAGATCCTTTCAGACCAGTTTCATTTTCTTGTTGCAATGTCCCTGTCATGAATAAATGCTCTCCTAGAATTCTAAAAGTGTACAGCAAAACCAGTCCTACACATACACATTAGGACCATCTCATAATATACAACCACAAGTCCACAACCTCTCTGTCTCTAGAAATGGTGAAACCAGTTCAATAAACCAAAAGAATTTCATCACATCCAACCACAAAAGGAGACCGATAATCAATCGCATCACAGTAATCACACCAAACCATAATTTCACAAAGTCACAAACAGTTAAAAATCCTCAGTAAATAAAATTCACAAAATTAAAGAGTAATGTGACATGTATGTATAGTTATATACCAGGACTCATCGGAAGAGTCATAACCACCACTGGACTGGCCAACAACATCCTCAAACGACGCCGTATAATCCAACCCCCTAGCCTCTCCGAAAACCTCCCCGTAGCTACGCCCGTCGAAATGGAGCTCAGAATCGTCACCGCCGACGACCGGAATGTCGATTACCGGTATAGAAGACGAGCGAGAAGAGTGAAATCCGCCGAAAATCTCAACGTAGTCCTCGAGCCGCGGCGCCAATGTGGGGAGGCCGTACTTAGGCTGAGCGCCGAAAACGTCGTCGTAGACGGACTTGTGAGAGGCGAATGAGGTGTTAGGGTTCGAAACGAAGCTTCGTTTTGGAAGTGGAATGTTCGCCATTGGAGGTAGCTAGCTAGCTAGTAGTAGTAGTTGTTCAGTCTCTCTCTCTCTGCACTTTGTTCGAGGCTGTTTGTGCAGTGGGACTGGAACTGGAGTAAATGGGGTACAGAGAGGAGATGGAACGGGAGGGAGGGGTAGAATCGGAAATGTGGATTTGAATTTTGAGATAGTGACAAAGTTTGGTGCTTGCTTTTTTGCTTTTTTCTGATGGAAATGGACCGGCTTTCGCGGATGTTGTAATAGTATATGACAATTATGTCCTCCTTCATTTTTATATTAAAACTTCCGTTACTTTTTTTTTCCTAATTGTATTTAAACCCTCTAAAACTTCCGTATCTGAAATAAGTCACATACTTTGATATTTTAACATTTCGCCTCATAGATTTCAAAATAGTCTTAGATATATAATTTCGCACTTTCTGCCTTTAAATTCTGGGTCGGCTCTTGAATACGCATCGAATAGATAGGTACCAACCGATTGATATTGTTTGATCAAATAAAGGCAGGTTCATGATCATCAGTTCATGAATGTAAAGCTAAAAGCAACAGGAGCTCAAGTAGTCATCTCATCACATCATTACCATTTCATTCTAGTAAACTAGTACAAGTAGTAGTAGTATTCATTTAATTCATGCATTCTGCTGAATTATTTTGCCTGGGCTGAGTCGCTGACACATCATATTCATATGCCAGTGAGCAGTGAACATCGAATTTAGACTTGCAAACAAGAAACACAAATTTCTATCCAGATTTCTAGAATCTCCTGGGAACAAAATTTATCTACTCTATCATTGTATAGTACTGTAGTTACTGTTGTCGTGTAGATAAATTGATCAAAGAATTGCTACTGTATTATATTTTATGGAATTTCAAGGGCTATTTAGATAAAGTGGTTTGCACGATTTAATACACCAAAATTTAATTATTATTGAATTAAATTGTTATTAGATGTATATATGTGGGCACTGGACACCAACTCCATTGGTACCACGAATTTAAGTTACATTACACCATCATCAATATTCTATCAATTGACTTTTTATTTATTTAGAATTTAAAAAAGAAAATGAAATAGGAAAAAAGAATTGACATATCACATATTGATCACATAATTAATGCATTAAGTTCATTTACTCATTTGATTTTATATTTGGTTATACCATGTCGGTGTGTTTAGTCGATATATGTATCCTGTCCAAACGTATATATTCACACCCGACACGTTGCAAGTATGTAAGTTCTAGGCTCGCATTATTATTTCTTAAGTTACTAATGTAGTTTAAAAGGTTACCAACCGTGTAAGTCACAAGCCGATGCAAGTATATAGTTTTTGAGCAATATCATAACATACTTGTTGGGCATGGACACATTTCTTACCACTGATGAAGCTTTTGTAGCCTCGTATTAGTATATGTTTTGGTACTGTTCTAGATTTCATTTCACCTATCATGTACTAAACCACCTTTAGGTATGCTGCAATCGAAGAAAAAGGAGATGGAAAGAACAAGGAACCAATGGCAATGACCAAAACAAGCATCTTGTTGAATTGCTTGTTTTGATGAACAGGTAAACTAAGGAAAGAAACAAAAGTGAAAGGCAAAGATGATGCTTAAGAGAGAAAAAGGCAAAAGGAAGGAGACAAGTGTTTCCTTAAGAAAGACAAATCCCTTCTTTTTTTCTTTTTTTTTTTTCCTTTCTTTCTTTTTCAAAGAAGATTTAAGGTTAATCTTCCAAGTTAAACTTGTTTAGTCCAGTTTATCACAAATCTTAAAATGAGTACTGACCTATTGTGAACTGTGAAGGAAGTACTATACATGGGAGTAAAGAGTGAAGACAAAATGCATTGAAAAGTACATGTGTTGATTTGTGAGGTCAATATGTAGGTCAGATCACAACGAAGATATCATACTAAAAATACACCACAGGACAGTGCTGGAGCAAACACTACTACTACTACTACTAGTAGTTAGAGTGTTTCAAATTTTCAATCTTTACAGTAGTCACTAGTCAGTGGTGGATAGATAATTACATGGAGTGGAGGTGTTTATGAGAAGAGACATGATTAACTATCATGATATTGAGCAAGCTGGGCAGCATGATTATGTTACATAGTACTAATAATTATGTATAAGCATGGAGCCTGTGTCTTTCATTGCATTTGTTTCCTACACAAGATTCATCATCACATTTTAAGGCTTCAGGTTCACTATAAAGTCTATAATCATAATGCTGCATGCATGCCTGCCTGGTGTGCCCTAATCCATCCTAATGATTTTCATCCAACATATAATACTACTGTTAAGTGATAAATACATTGGTGATGATTCTCTGTGGAGTCCTCCACATTCCACAACTGCTCAAGTAGTATATTCTTTGTTATTAATGTTTAATATTGTACAAGTTCAGATACTGTATTTGGTGGTGGTTTTTTTTCGCTTATGTTGTGTCTGTTTACATGTAAAATACGAAAAAGGAGTCAAGTCTATCCTTGATATCATCGTCTAGGAAGGCCAGGAAACTGGGCGGCAACCACTCCCCAAGCGAACACTTGCAGATAATTCATGTCCAACTTTGCAAAGTAAATCTACACAGAATTTCCAGGGAAGTCAGGAATTGAAGAGAATACTGTAGTAAAGAATAAACCTGAGTGTAGTTCAAATACTATGCAGACTTGTTTCGTAGGCAAGAGCTAGCTAGACCTTATAATGGTTGAATATGTTGTTCGGATAAACATATTACAAACATGGTATACCCTTGTGGCGCAAGAGCATCACAGAGTATTCCATTTAGGCTTAGGCCGTTAGGCACACATCCATACTACTTGTAATTGGGCACATTGATATTGCAACAGATTGATTATCAGAAAAACCCAAGTTCAGCTCAATCCTCAGGCCGAGGAAATTTATCATAAAAAGAATTAATGACGACAAATCTACAACTCTTAGAATTGCTAAACAAAAAATCTCATTCAACAGCAATTATCCAAGGAACAGGTAAGGAAATATGAACCAGCTACTTAAAGCTGACGCACTGGAAACAATGTCTTCTTGGACTGGTCATTTAACTCAGGCCGATCCCATATTTATTCAATGTTCAATTCCGTGATCATTTCTAGGAATCCAAAAAGGATAACTTCACTGTGGATTAAGCAGTCTTGTTTAAAAATGACTCGTACGCATCCTCCTGCTTAAATTTCCTGTTAACCACCTTTTCAAATTCAGCACTGTCCAGATCTTTAGCATTTTCAGCAATATGAGCTTCAGCCAAGTTTGAATAATTGATAGCTGACTCTGCTATGAAGGCGATTTCTTTGTCTGTGAGCTTCCTCAGGAATTTAGCTGGATTTCCTCCCCATACCTGAAATAAAGAAGCCAGACGTTAAGCAATAACACCAACATATAGCCTGATAAATTGGCTAAAACCAGCCGAAAAGCAAACTTGACTGAGAAGCACACAAGTTCCCATTTATTATCATGCAAGTCAAAGTTCAGATGTCATCTGTAAATTCAATCTTAAGCCAACACGAAAAGAGACAAAGAAGGTGTTAGCATGGGCTTTTAAAAGCACACTGTCTGTAGTTAAAACCACATAATAGATTCTTATGGCTTCTACTTCTTTTGCCATTTAAAAACCCAAGCAGGACCCAGAAGACATATTTATAAATACTGCAAAATATTTAGTCCGACAAACACCCTTAAGTTCTGGATCAATGCTTTTCTGGAACAATTCAAGAGCCTTTCGTCCTAATATAGAGCCGGCTTTGACATAGCAAAACAGTTTCCAGCGAAACTAAGTATCGAATTTTGGGAAAAAGTAAAAACAACAAACCTCGCCAGACGGTATCCTTGTATTCTGTCTCACAAGAGCTCCAGCAGCAACCATAGCGTTTTTCTCCACAACCACCCCATCGAGCAATGTTGCACCCATACCAACAAATGTTTCATCCTCTACGGTGCATCCATGCAAGACAGCACTATGACCTGTTCATTTCAACGTGTAAGTCAAAGCTCTGGAGACACAAACTTCAAGCATGATGTTTTCATGTAAAAAGGGTTTAATATTACAAACCTACTGTAACATTGTTGCCAATAAGGGTAGGCAAGACTTTTCCAGTTAGATTAGACTTAGCAACATGAACGAGAGAATTGTCTTGGATGTTGGTTCCAGTTCCAACACTGATGCTGTTCGCATCACCTGCATGAAGTTTATAAAAATTTAAGAGAACATATAGAAAAAAACCATGCCCAGACGGCAACAATGAAGCTGCAGTAAATAGCTCAATACTTAGAGATGGAATCAGCTAAAGATATCAAATCTAAGTGCTGGATAATTTAGTGGGAGGTCTATTTAATAGAGATGACTGCTGGTAAATGAATATAAGGTTTATTTAGTGAGTAGAAATTTGTACCCCGGACTAGAAACAAAGGTTTATGTAACATATGTACTCATAGTAAAAGTTTACACTCAAGAGTCAAGGCTGTTGGTTTTTCTTAGAGGAAGCCATTTGACGCACATTTGTCCCGATTGCATTACACATTCTAAACAGTGCAGTGCACAGTGAGATCACTGTATCCCTTACCTGAATCCATATCAAGCTTTTATTGTGGAGTACCATGGAAAGAGTTATATGATTATGATGTGGAAATCATAGTCCTTGTTCGAATTTCTTACATCATACAGTTGTGTATTATTTTTATTTACTTTTTCCCCTGTTATTTATGATCATCTATAGTTCACTTCAATTCAGCGCTATCTTAAATTTAAACGTTACATAACGTTAGAGAACATTTTTATATGCCCCTCTTTGATGCTAGAAGAGTTCGAACTAAATTCTGCCAATGCCACTTGTTAAATTTCCAATTTTTTTGAAAGGATCAAAATTTTCAGCACCAGCGAAAGTATTATCATGCAGTTCCAGTTCATGAAAACCATGATACACTGTAAAGTCAGTGCAAGTGTGCAACTATCTTTGCTGCAATGCAAATGTTAACTACTGTGGAGAAAAAGTGGCTGTTTGGAATTGACTAACTTAATGCGACCAAGAAACACCATGGACGTTCATGTAACTAAGCCATGTTTTTTACAAAAATGTAATAAAAAAAAAGATAAGGCAATGGACCAAATGCCCAGACTCCAGAATAAACTAAAATCTTGGTCATCAGTACGCTTGATTAGCTAATATGCCACTATAACTGACTGACTAATTATCATTTTCCAGAAAGGGAGTGGTAAGCAGCCAAGGCTGCATCTGCTAGATAAAATTAAATTGCATGAAGTAACTCAACTGGTGAAGGATAACATAAGTACGGCCATTGTTTCCGTGTTTGATGAATTAAGAAACTTGTGATATTCATCTGTGTACACATGTAAGAAAGACTACAATTCTGTTTCTCTTTTCAGCTTTACAGCATCATAGTCAATGGCAAAATTATAGTTCTTTTGTATTAACTAGCATTTTGTGAAGTGCCATATTTAGTCAATCTAAATTTTTAGCGACTTGGCTGTCACCTCATGTAGGCTGGAGCACTTGCATACCAGCTCCCTGGGCTCATATTTCACCTTGAATTTGGATAGAGGAGTGAGGTCACACATATGCCAGAGGTCGCATGACAGAACACGAAAAAGAAGATTGCAGAGCTTGTGGGGAAGGAATACTAAAAGAGAAAGAAAACGGTCAGGTGTTTTTTAAATCTTCAAGGCTCCCCCC
>JAQRGC011553714.1:0-10476 GCA_028659135.1 Plantago lanceolata | reverse complement strand
TTTCACCGGATTGAGCCGAACTGAGCCGGTATATTAATATAATATTTTAGATATATACATATACATAAAAAGATGATTTCAAACAAACAAAATAGCATAAAATGCGTAAAAGGAAGTCCAAACTTTAAAATAGATCATCCAAATTAATTATTACGAAAGTTCAAACTTACAAATATAATAATTGTAAAGTAAAAGAAGTAATGGGGCGGATATGTGAAGGAAATGAAGTATTATGGCAAATATGTGAAGGAAAAGAAAGTTTTAACGCTTTTGTAATTTTGTTTAAATTTTTACAATTTCACCCCTTAATCTTTTTTTTTTTAAATTTTTGACCCAGAACCAGAAAAGCCGCCGGCTCAACGGCTTCTGGCTCACCGGCTCAACTCGGCTTTTGACCGGTTCACACGGTTCTTGACCAACCGGCTTAATAGCGGCTTTTTGACACAATTAAGTCGGTGAACCCTGGCTTTACCGGTCGAACCGATCGGCTCAATCCAGCTTTTAAAACATAGATCATACCTTTCCCTTTCAGGCTTGATTTCTTAGTTTTCTGTGGCTCCACTGGCAACCTACCGCCCTCGGAACTGGAGGTGTCATCAACGAGGTTCACAACTGGAATGATGTGTGGACCGGAGAGGAACAACCCATCCGTGCTCGGGATGGACCCAACGGGATCATGGTGTCGGCAGGTGACTGGCCTAATCTCAGACCCAAGGAGAAACTCAGTGTGAGTTTCCTGGACCCGAATATGATTCGCATTAAAAACATCAACCTTAAACACCGACTCTTTTTCCAGAAACTCGAACTGCAACGAGTAGCCAGGTCTAATCCGGTAAAGTTCTAGGATACGTTTCCACCCGCTGCCCTCGATGAACATGCACCCATCGTGCTTTCCGATGGACACATGGCGGGACCACTGACAGTCTTCGAAACAGAGTTTGATCTCCTTGACAGGCTTGTTGCCGTAGATCGCGGCAAAAGCACTAGGGAGTTCCTACAATGAAAACAAGGACACAACATTAGCGATACGATTCACAAGGCACAAAATCATTAAAATTAATGGAGTACGATGCATCTAAGTGAAAGTGAGGCCTACCATACGAACAAGATCTGATTCGTTAATGGGGCGGATAAATCGGTTGGGTTGCTCCATCCCGCCGGAATCTTTTTCGTTTTCGGAATGGTATGGCTTTTGTGTGAAAAGTGAATTTGAGAAAGGTAATAGTTGTGAGAATGAGAATCGGAAATGCTAGTAGTGGGGTAACCTGAAAGTCAAGGTAGGTAAGTAAGTAAATGGAGTGCTGGGAACGCGATAATTCGAATCTACGGTCACGTGTCGTGGTCACTTGTTACAGGTTGACCAAATTAATAACTTACCATTCCTTGCAGCAGTGGTACTATAGAAGTACTACTTATGTATATATGTAGAGTATGTTTTAGGGAGTTTCTTTCCCAAATATAGGTCAAGGTGCATCCGTATCCCTGTAACTCTGTATTGCTTACATTTGAAATTTTGGGGATTTAAACTTAACCAATTGTTTGTTCGATTTTGGTAAATGATGAGTTGTACTTCAGCCACATATTTTTTAGTTGAAGTTTTAGCACACTTCTACTCTTTTCATAATATTTGAAATGTTGCCGTGAATTAAATTAGATGTGGGACCTAGCTCACTTTGTGAATTTTTTTTTTTACCGTTTAATCTTATTTCATGAGATAAAAAATAAAAAATATGAACTGTTTTAATTCATTGTTTAATTAAAAGAAGGGTAGTGACTGATTCCATTAATTTGTGTAATTTAACCTAAAGCCTCCATTTCGATAAGAATGGAGGAAGTATCTTACGTTATTGGGTTTCAATCAGCGAAAACAGTTTTTTGGGCTTGGTTACGAATCATTAAAACTAGGGTGAATTTCATTTTGACCCCCTTATCTATTTGTTTATTATATATCAACCCCTCTAAGTCAATATATTACATTTACATCCCAAGTTAGCGAAATCAATTATGTTGGAGCCCACAAACTTGACTTCTCACGCACAAAATCCTGAAAATTCTGTTATTGCCCTCACTAAACCACCAAACTTAATAGTTTGGGGGACATAGTCTCACTAATGTAATAGTTTAGGGGGTTTAATCAATTTTTTCCTTAAAATAATTGTAAACCCAAACCTACAATGCGAATGAGAATATTAGGACTAGATCATATTAGTTTAACACATCATACACTTTATTTAAAATTACACATGGACCATTAGTGGTGATATTTGAAGTGCAATCCAAATGTACGAGGATCTGCTTCCTCTACCTCCAGTTTAATGACCGCTCCTAAACTGACGTCAACTATTAGCAGGATTTCCTCAACCTTTGCATCGCAATGGACTACATCGTCGTACCTAACTTTAACTTTGGCCCATTGTTTCTTGATTCCATCGCGTGCCCAGTACTTGTCCGATTCCATTACCGTCGCCGAGAATGTAGATCCAGCCAACTTCCCTCTCCTAAATAATTCGATCACCCAATATCGTCTCTTGGTCCTGCTTATCAATATGTTTGCGTCGTCTTCGTAATCTACCGAGTGTCCAATTTTTTCGATAGCTTTCCGCGAAAGTGGGGGTTTCTTGTAAATGTAACACTTCATTTGGTGATGGACGACACAATCCATATATCGTCTAATTGGCGAAGTACACTGCACATACCCGTCCTCCAACCCTAGGTCAACACGAGGTTGGTGGTCGTACTCGTAATATCCCCGACCCCTGTATGGCAAAGGGATTTTGTTGTCCTTGCCCAAACAAGCCAAGACATGTCCACATAGTAGCATAAGCTCATCGACTATAAGGTGGGAGGGGGATTTGTTCACGCTGTCACCTTTGCGACTTACCTCGATAATTGGTTACGCATCAATATTTTGGACCTTCATTGCAATCCTTTTGAAAGCTGACCCAGGACGCCTACCAGGATCAGAACCACCCCCGTAATTGGTCTGACAAATATGCATCCCTCTCCACGTAGCACGTGCCTTGGCAGCCGCCAGCAAAGTTCTTAGATCCTTCCCCACATCATCGTAACCCCGCTTTTCCAATATTGCGTCTGCTTCCTTGTAGGTTAATGTCTCAACCTTTACTTTTGTGACACTTAAATTGTACCCTCCCTTATCAAATTATCCGTCCTTACTAAGTGTGACCGAAATCGTTAGAGCCCTACACCTGTCACCCCTACGAAAGCTCATCATATCCAAGGCTAGCAATTTTGGAAACATAAACGACGTGCAATCGGGCAAATAAACAGTTTGACCTCTACTTCTAGCCTCAATATCTAATGGACTGTTTAGAGTAACAAAACTCGTAGGATCAGCAATGTGGATCCAAACCTGAAATCTACCGTCAGGTAATTCGGTTGCGGAAAGTGCATCATCAAGCTCATCTGAATTATCGGGATCGATAGCGTACCCCGCTCTCCCCGTGAATTCCTGCCTAATGCCCATATCGATGTCACCCCTTTTAAGTATATCATGTATATGGACACGTACTTCCTCGTCATCGTACGGGCAGAACCGTGACTTTAATAAATCGACATTCTTATGTAACCGAAAGTGTCCCGTGCGAATTAGCAACCGAACTGTGTTCGTTTGTGTGTAATCACTACTCCCCAATTCTTCGAAAATCTACGAATACCAAATAGGAGGTTAAATAAAAAACTAAATTAATTTAACTTTACCGACTACCATCCGTATTTGTTTGAAAACTCATAGAATTATAGAACAAAACTTACCCATCTCGTGATCATTTGGTTGTTGTCGCATTTGCCAGGTTCCAAGTCCGCGACTGCATGGCCCTTGAGTGACTTAATTAACTTCGAATTCCATGTAGCCAAAGCCGATTCATCACGTGAAGGGATCGGTCCACCCGTAGTGACATAAGCAACGAACTCCTTGATGGCCTTCTCCAAATCTGGGTGTGACTGTTTGAATTCTGTAAACCATTTATGCAAAAGTGCCATTTGCCTATATTATATGGTGAACCACACGAAAGAGGATAAAAGAAAATGCAACTTAAATGAGGAAGGTTGAAGGTGCGGGTATTGTATATGCAGAGGTGCAGTCAGATTTCGAAGTACACAACTAAATTGTTTTCTTCCAAAGCACGTTTAATGAGTTGATGTGTACTAATTTGCAGTACTTATGCATATGTCATTCGGGGTCATTCGGTCAGGTTGAAGAGTTGATGTGTATTATCTTCACAATATTCAATGCATTGATCGACTTGAAATTATAAAAAAAAATTCCTTTATATTCACAATAATCTGGTTTGCTAATAAATTGATTGTAATAATTTAGTAGTTAACTCGTTTCGTTTGTATTAATATTGGGGAATTTAATTGTTTCATTAATTTTACAACTTCGACGAATTCTGGTGGAAAACGAGATACGCTCATGTGTGATATCGGGTAAAAGAGCAGGAAAAAATGCGCACACAAAACGTACATGTATGTGTTATTTTGTTCAAAATTGTCCCGCTTACCTACTTCATCCATTTTTTTTATTTGAAGTCTTAGCAAACTTTACAGTGAATTACATTATACTATGTGAGTTAATTTTAAGTTAATTAGTGTTAGTATTGTAATATAGAAAATATTTGAGTCAAATGTGTAATAAACATAAATTGAAGTTGTTTGGTCAACATTAAAATCTGATCTTTGACCCGGGGTAAAAACGTACTTTTCAGGTTTTAGTTCGCGAAAAGTCAAATTCGTGGGGCTGGATGTAATTAAATTACCTAACGAGGGGTGTCTACTGTAATTGTTCAACTATATATGAGGGATAAAAACGTAATTGATGAATCTAACAGGGGGTGTGGATGTAAATGACCCTTCATTTTAATTTAAACTGAAAATATATACTTTTTAATTCATTCTGTCATTAAGTACAGGTAAACGATTGATTTTATTAATTTGTGTTCATTAATTTCAAACTTAAAAAAAAGATGGAGGTAAGTAAAAAATGGAGGTAGTGAAAAATGGAGGAAGTAAAATATATGTCTGCTGAACATGTCGACGTACAAACCCAAAATTCTCCATGAATTTTGTACGTATCCCAAAAATACTACGAGGTCAATGGAGGTCCATTATCTTATACCTTCAATGAATAAATTGATAGGTTGACGACTTACTATACATAGTATTCACCTATAATGGGACAAATACTAACAACTACTACTATCACTTGAGATGGGCAAAACAAATCAGTACAGACAAAAGGACCGTTGATATGCATACACGTGGGTGCCACATACTGTTGGAAAATACATTCATTCCTCCTTCACTATTTACAGTACTATATCAGTAAGTTTTAATACACATGACTTGGTACATTGTCATATGAAACAAAGGGTGTGGACCACTTCCATGCAAGTCACGTTCATGTATGAAATGCTATTTTGGTTTCGCGATGTATCCATGATCAACCACCTATTCCAGTAAGCTAGCGTTAGATACGAACTAGTAAACTGAAACGTGGTACCCACATGATAAATTGTAACTCAATTTTAAAATTCGATAAAATACTTCTACTAAATTATTTCATGTGAATTAACTTTTACATAGTGTGAACTGAGAAGTAAATATTTAGTGAATTAATTTCATGTATTAGTTTGAGAAAATTAAAAATCCTATAAATACGTTTGTAATTGTTATTTTAGACTTTTTCTTTGTATATATTGCATTGTAAGTTGTAACACATTTTTTTAAAATCCTTCTTAAAAAGTTTTATGTATGTTCAATTAAATAATTTAAACTTAAAAGAATGAAGTAGTGGAGGAAATTATTGCTTAAAATTTGTTATACTTTATAAGTATAGATTACATAAAATCTCAAAAATCAAGTAGTGCGGGGAGAAACCAACTGTTGGGACTAATAACTACTTCCAAGTATTTACTTAGTATATAGTATAGATAACGACCGCGAGAGACATATACTGTAGTTAACTAATTTTTCCATTACTCATTTGTGTAGCTTGCCCGTCCTAGTAAAAATGTGCACGGCCATTTTACAAACAATTGCGACAATTATACCACACCTTTGTGATTAGTCACCACTCAGTCATCCCGCCGCCCCAACATTATGTATCTACTCGTATTTTGATCAGTCAACTTATTTCGAGTTTACATGCTATTAACCTTCAAATTATAATGATAACATTTGGGATAGATTTATACGATGAACACATATAGTCAATAGGTTTGAGAACATATTATCGTTAAATATTTTATCTAGGGTCAATTACAAACAATTTTTTTAGTATGGTATATGATTTATGAATTTACGGTAAATGATTATTGGACGTACACATTTATTCCAAAAAAAGAAAAATGTAACAAAGAAGTTAATTTGCTACTTCTGTCACTTGAATGTAATAAGTTCAATTTTTTTTACTAATAATGTAACAAAGAATTTCGATGTCATTAATGTGTAATAAAGTTTGAAAAGTATCACTAAAATGTAATTTTCCGTTTTATCTATGTAGCTTAACAGTACTTATAATTTTTCTCCGAAACAGGAAAAAATGCCTTTAAAATTGACCCATGACATAAAGAATACTCTAAATTCGAATACAACAATACTTCTAATGATTATTATCAAACACAGTTAATTGCAGTAACAATAGTGATTCCATTGCAACGAGACAGAGGGAGAAGTCAACTACACAACATGTTGGAAGCACTGTGCCAAACAGTCGCATCCATTGAACCTTGAAGGCCTCCATTATATATTGGATGCAAGAAACGAACTTTCAATTGCATTTCCATAAACATTCATCCTTCCACCAACTTATTCCACTTGTTCACACTCAAAAAGTTGGTAATTGTAAGAAAAAGTATTGTATTCATGTTCCGGTTACTTTGTACATTTAAGTTTTATCAAATAATTTACGGTATTCATTAATTTAGCGCTAGTAAAGTGAAATGTTTATACCAATTGAAGCATGATCAAATTAATTTATTTTTTCCCTTCGATGATAGGTACTGGCATGGCAACATTTAGCTGTGAACGTGATTGTCGGTCCAGAAATTTGATATGCCGCCGGTGGACGACGCAACACGAAACCGAACTACTCAGAATTATGGCGACCTATAAGACATATTTTCCCGAACAATTCAACAGATCGTACATTCAATTTCGAGGTTTGCGTCATTTTACCTTGGAGATGCATACGCCATTTGACGGCACTTGCTTTACGAAAGAGATGATAGCCGATTCGTTGAGTAAGTGGGCCCTCAAGTTTAACAAGTGGGAGTACATCATCCGTCAACCGGGTGTGATATACGTTAGGGACACACATTACCTATACTTACCACCCGTCCTCCAACACGGAATTATGCAGGTACGCAGTAACCCTCTCCAAATAGCATGAACCGGACCCGGTCTTTTTTGTTGTCAATTCTAAATTAACGGTTGATAAACGGTTTATCGGTAATATATGTGACCAGTCATTGTTACCCCCCACTGTAGATGTTCCCTTCTGCCGCCGGGTATATCGAAAAAATAGAACCACACGAGAAGCTCCTTACAGAAGTATTTAGGATGACAGATTTTGACGAGATCAACTACCCTGAAGGACAACCAGTTGGTGAAATTACGGAGTTCAAAGAAGACATCTTTCGTTTGGATGCGACTACTGAACCCGTACCGCCACAAAATCACATGTTGCATGGACGTTTTAATGAGTAACAATATTTTATCAAAATTACATCCCCATGGTGCAGTGTAGGGATGATTGTATTGTGTGACGATCTGGTGTGGATATTTACGTAACATAAGAGTGGAAAGGCGTACTACAAATAAAATGTTCCCGTACCAACTTCTTGAGGTTTGTAAACATAGTTTAAGTGCTGACAAACTAAGTAGGTTCAGTTTCAGGTTTACGAGGTATTGACGGATAGTTCCAAGGTCCTATACATTCGGGTTTCGGGCCAGGAGGTCCTGTTTCTTGTTGGTACCGGTGGTTCATCCTCTACTGGGTGTTGCTGTCTTTGTATTCGTTCCAAGCATTTCTTATGCTTTTGTGGTGCTTTAATAATAAAAAATAAATTAGTCCGTTTAAAAAAAAATAGTTTTAAATGTGGAATGTGGGATTTGGTAAATACTCGTCATTTGGTGTGGAAGGTATTCATACGTGAAGTAATTTGTTACGACATGGTGCAACATTTGAAACAACACTTGAATGAACCATACATGCTTGTAAGTGAGGTCTAATACCAAAAGTCACTGCTAATTGGGGGGGGGGGCTCGAAATTTCTCATCCTACGGTTGTGATGCGCATTCGCGAGTTAAAATTTGAGTATTTCAGTGAGAACAAAAGTAGACGAATGTAAAGCAATCCAAAACTCATATCACTTGGCCCTTACCCAACTGCACGAAATGGATTGATTAAAACACACACTAAACACACCATAATATATTACACAACAAATACCTTAGTACTTCAACCACAAATTACAATCCGAAAGTCATGAGCATCAAATTACATAAACCACAAATAGTAGCGCGATATTTCAACATAAAATCAACAAAAGTGATGGGGCCACTTGTAAGTGACCTAGACACCAATAGAGGAGGCACACATAGAAGTTGAATAATTGCCCCTTTTGAAGAAGTACTGACTGGCAAGGTGGAACACGACAACTGGAAAAGGGAGAGAGTGGTCCCTAGGGTAAGAATCTTGAGTGGAATGACTGGTTTGATGCATGTGGGAGATAGTACGGCTGAAATTCATTTTGGACTTCATCATCATTAACGCGAAGAGTCTCTTGTGGAAGGTCTTCCCAGTGACCATAACCTGCTGAGCGTGACAGCTGCATGGTAGGCAGATTTGCCGTGGAATTTGCCAGATGCTGAGGGAAAAATGCAGTCGTACTGTACGCGTCGCTGACGGTCTGAGAGATGTTTTGGGATTCTTGTTCGCTGCCAGCGTCATCGTTCTCTGGAATTAAAACACGCCGAACATTATGACTCCGTCCAGTAGCTCTACTCGGACCAACCTGGTTGCCAGCGGAACGGCGCGAACTGCTACCCCGTTCGGGACGAGGGACCGGTGGCAGGGACGGCGGTGAACCATACTCCGTGTCCGAACTGATTGTTATGTAATTCGCCTCCGGTAACAGCGCTGGAGGTGGAGCAACAATAGGCCCAAAAATTGTTCTCATCTCAGACAAGTGTGGCTCACCCACATACCTATAAGCCTTAGCCCAAGTGTATGTCTGCACAATGTTAGTAGATTATTAGAACGACGCCATTAATTCCAAATAATGATATTAATGTATGTTACACAAAAGCTATGGTTATAAGTGAGGGGGAGGGATATAAGAGACTTTATTAAATGTACTAGTAAATAATCACTGTGTCCTCCAACAATCTGACATGCAACCACGTGTTATAAATTAAAGGCCAAAAAATTGCACCATTTATATTAACAAAACTTTGATCCCTAAAAAACCAATGTACCTACTATGTAATGTTTCATAGATTTACCTTATATTTGGTATGTTATATAAATTTGGGTGACCAACCCACTTTTTGTTGTTTCTAGTATGGTTACTTTACGTGTATAACGTGTCATTCCGTTAACTTATCTGCGCTATACAATAACCGTAATTAAAGTTGCACTAAAATATAAAAACATACCAAATTATGCAATTTTAATGAGGTAAAAAACAGGCAAGAGGAAGGTAATTAAACGTGAACGGACATTTAGCGCTGTACTAATGTAAAGCACCACTGAAATTATAAAATGACCGGGGCACGATCAGCCCAAAATGCGTTGACTTACAAAAAGGATGTTTCGAACTTTGGATGACCCCTAAATTATTTAATTTGTTATATTAACATGCTACATTAGAGCTGAAGTACTATTGAGTGAAAACATACACAAATGAACGAGCGAAGCAAAACACAATGAAGCAAAGGGAAACAAAAAATATAAAAGAAAATGTAATGCGGATAAATTCATAGATTGAAGATGCGCACCATGAAAAGACGGGTCCATAATTCGGGTGAAGCATGAACCGTTTTGTTGGCGGCGGTGTATGTCACGCCAGGAGTGTTGATAATCCCGTCAAACTGGATATACCGGCTGTGGAGATCATCGAGCCTCTCTTTAACAGCTTCGAGGTCGAAGCTGTTAACCCACTCATTCAATTGAGACAGAGCAATCTGCAAGGCGTACTCGTCCTGGAGCACGGTTACACCATAATCGTTACAGTGAGTGTAGAGGTTGTCTACGAACATTTTTTCAGACTTGCCTGTCCAAATGCCATGGCGGGGGAAAAATTATATTTGTTGAGGTAAAGTTAGGTTTTTTCCTTTGCCAGCCATTTCGATCCTCGACAGAATTAGCTGCAAAAACAAACAAAATTCATGGCATCAGTATTGGATATTGGCTTCGAAAAAACAAGTAAACATTTAGGCTAAGTAAAAAAAAAA
>JAQRGC011553629.1:0-10550 GCA_028659135.1 Plantago lanceolata | reverse complement strand
GATTTATTTGATCCGATTCAACCATTTATTCGTCGTTAGTATACGTTGCTGGATAAATTTATTCGTCTCTAAGTTTCTTAACGACACTCATTTTTAATTACGACTTGTATTCGTCGCTGAATCACCGTCATCAAAACTAAATATTTTTGTAGTGATCACACTTATAATTGGCCTTAATTAGCTTATAATTGTTTGATCAAAGCTGAATCTATTTCATACTTTTGTATTCTCTGTCAGGTGGAGAAAGCTCAAGTGATACAAACAAGGATTGTGGAGAGAGTCTCGTGGGAAGCCATCGTTGTAACAGACGTACAAAGGTAAAATCTATGAGCTCTGGTCTAGCTGCTGATGATTCCCACACTGTTGTTGTCGTCTCTAACAATCTACCCTCCATTGTCAGCAACAGAGCTGATGTACTAGTTGAATCTGAGGAAAGGGAGAGAATCCAGCGAAAAGGATCAAGAATGAAAAGAATAAGGTGGTCGCCAAGAAGGAATCGTCTTCGGAGGATGAAGAAATCGAGGTTGATACTAGTGCTACGGTATGTTTTGTTGTAATCTTGGTTAATATTTGTTGTATTGCATTGTTCTTGTGTTATGTTGACTCTTGAAAGTACGATACATTTTGTCTCCTAAATTCAGTTTCTAGTAATGATGTTATTGTTGAGCATGACTTAACCCCTGCCTGATTATGACTGTATTGATCATGATGTGTTCGTTATGTATTTATGAGTGTCATGTACTCTGTGTTGAGCCTGATTTTATCTTCACTGTTTATGAGAGTTTGCCGTTGTAATGTTTATTGTCTAACATGAACATGATGTGTTCGTTACATGTTTATGAATCGCTTCATCTGTTGTGTTGTTGTTGTTACTAGTATAATTTTGATTGTTGAGCATGGCATGATCATTAAGGCAGGAAAGCCTTTTTCGTTTGGTGTGATGTTCGATATTTGCATGACGTTGCTGTATATCCTTGGATTCAGGGGAGGTTTATGTTCGATATTGTTGAGCATGACTTAACCCCTGCATGTTTATGACTTTATTGAACATGATGTGTTCGTTATGTGTTTATGACTGTCGTGTACTCTGTGTTGAGCCTGATTTTATATTCACTGTTTATGAGAGTTTTTCCGTTGTAATGTTTATTGTCTAACATGAACATGATGTGTTCGTTACATGGTTATGAATCGATTCATCTGTCGTGTTGTTGTCGTTACTAGTATAATTTTGATTGTTGAGCATGGCATGAACATTAAGGCAGGAAAGCTTTTTTCTGTTTGGTGTGATGTTCGATATATGCATGACGTTGATGTATATCCTTGGATTCAGGGGAGGTTTATGTTTATATTTGCATAAGCTAACTTACTCTTTTTCCTTTTTTTACCAGGCACCGCAGTACGTGAACATGCTGACTGCTGACATTTTATAAGTAGGACAATCTGATTCTGGGCACAATCTTGATAAATGATAAATGAATGTAGACTTTCTATTACCATACATTGTCGTTGATCGTTTTGGTCTTTTGCCCCTTCCTCCTTTTTTTTCCAGACGTTCAGGAGGGTGAGCAGAGTTAGAGTTACCTTTGGAGTTCCGAGTTATTGTTATTTGTCGGATTTCCCTTTTGTTCAGACCTGGCTACTTAGGTGTTTTTGAGTTTCGAGACCTTTTGTTTGGGATTAGTTTGCTCTGATATCATGTTGGACACGGTTTTAAAAATTGTATGTTTTTACATTTCTGTTACGTTTATGTTATTATGTTGAGACGTTGTGTTGGCATAATACCATCTTACGATACACGGTCGGTCGCATCCTTTAAAAATCTTTTTAAATTGTATTTTGGTTTTAATGCGTGACAAAAGTGCTCTCATTGTTTCATAGATCTCAAGTACTAAATCAAGCATGTTGCATTCTTGTGTAGCAAGGTGAGATAAGAGTCCATTTGCGTGAATCTGTCAAATGCCCGGGGGTATGTAGGGAAATGTTCACAACTGTTTCATAACATATTAGCAATTTAGCATTCATGTCACAAAATAAAGAATACAGCTGTTAATATGCAAGAAGAAGAATTTTTTGTTGGTGTAGTTCAGAGAGACCAAATGATATAGAAAAAACCTTATAGAACAAAATTCTGTCTGGAGAAAAGAGATTAAAAAAAACAATAGCGAAAAGGTGCGTGTCTGTTGTAAAAAACCGAGTTATAGTCTAACCGGACCGACAATAATCAATTGAACCGGATAGCCATTGAACCGGACAAACTAAACTAGAATATAATCATATCTTCTTAAATTATCACTACTGAATATTACAATTTTTATACCTGCATGATTCCAAAGAATAAAGAGATGGAGTAGTTTGGTGAGTTAGGTGTCACTAAGAAATTGACAAAGAATGCTAATTTCTCTTTCATCTTATTGTTCATTCTTTTGGTTGGCTTACCAATGTTAATTCCCAACCCCTTTGCCTACTCATATCTTCCTTGTCTACCTTACAAGCAACCAAATTTTAGTTTTGCATTTCATTCATTTTACTTACTTGATGTTACTCAGATCATTATACGGGTTTATTCTAGTACGTGTATCGATTAAATATGACACTCATTTTACTAGTATTACTCAACTCTCTATTATATTTGTAAAGGGTATTTCTTAATAATCGGACTATCAAACAAACCGTATATCATCTTCCCAAATTCAACACAAATTAATAATACAAAATTGCCAATGTAAACATACACTAAAAGTGATCTACATTCTACTTTTATAAGGAAACATATTTTATAATATTTGCAAATTGTACATTAGGCATGTTGAATTGTACGTAGTCTCATAGTAATTGATCATTGGTACACTGACGAGCAGCTACAGACACAAACCAGTCACATTTTACATTATATATAGAACCAAATTAATGCTGAATTTCTGCAACTCATTATAAGCTTCAGAGCAACATTTAGCTTGTGGGTCTGCAGCAATGGCGAAGGTGGCTGATGAATTTGTGCCGCACCCTGTTAAAGAACAGCTTCCTGGCGTAGATTTTTGCCTTAACAGCAACCCTTCATGGGGTAAATCATAAACTCCTAACCATATTTTTTCTCACAAGCATTTTCACAGTCATGTTACGTGCATCGAAAAAACGAAGCTGATCAGTGATACTATACACAATTTATGGTTCTTGAAATGATAGGATTCTTCAACTTTTTGTTCAATATGCATGCAACTTCACTTTTTGAAAGACTGTGTTGTACTCCTATGTTTCTTCTGGTATTCATTGTCACTTGTACTTTTTTTTGTTTTAGCTCATGTTTTGGTTATTGCCTTATTGGGAACTCAAGGAATCTTGTAGAACCGGTGTTTATATTGTGAGTTTTGTGTATCGTCTACGTTACTGAGCCAATGATTTTTATCTCGATTTCGTGTTTAGTACTACATATTATCCATGATTGCTAGAAGCTGAATGTTTTTATGTAATTTTTACTACAAATGTTAGTGGCTCATCAGAGCTAATTTAATGCAGGTGAAGCTGTTGTTCTTGGTTTTCAGCACTACCTAGTTATGCTTGGGACTACTGTGATTGTGCCAACCATAATCGTACCTTACATGGGAGGCGGAATTGTTAGTACTTTTCCAGTTATCCTTACAACTTATTGGCCTTAATTAGCTTATTGTTTGATCAAAACTGAATTTTGTTTCATACTTTTCTGTTCTCTGCCAGGTGGAGAAAGCTCAAGTGATACAAACAATGTTGTTCGTTTCTGGAATAAACACGCTACTACAGACATGGTTTGGCTCTCGGTTACCTGTAGTTATTGGCAGTTCATTCAGATTCATTATTCCATCTCTTTACGTTGCATTGGCCCAACAGTATCTCCTATATGTTAATCCTTATTTGGTTAGGCATTTCCTAACTCTCATTCTGGTTCTTTATCTCACTGCTATGTTGTAAACTTACTAATTACGCAGTATGACTGATTCAGAGATTCCTACGGACGATGAGGGCAATTCAAGGTGCTCTTATGATTGCTTCTGTACTACCTATGTTGCTTGGTTTTCTTGGAATCTGGAGAATTGTTGTGAGGTAGGCAGTTAGTGCGTAAATTCTAACTGTAAGCTTCTTCTCTGCTATATATGTTGAGTAAACTTACAGTCTCAAACTTATCAGTTTTTATGATACTGTAGGTTCTTGAGCCCTCTTTCTGCTGTGCCTCTTGTAGCATTAGTTGGACTTGGACTCTATGAACAAGGTTTTCCACTGGTATGGCCTTAAACACACTTTAACTAGAACGAATTCTGAAGGGAGGCCTTTTTTCTTTTATTGAAACCATCAGTTTACCATTGCTTATCCTTTTCAATGACCGGTTTTTGTAGCTTGCGCAATGTGTGGAAATTGGGCTCCCAGAGCTAATCCTTCTCATTTTGTTCTCTCATGTAAGTGGTTATTTCCATTCGGATTCAGTTCATTCTTGTGATCATCCAATATCAATATGTATCCACAACATTATGGTACTTATCTGATTGGTAATCAATAATTTTGGCAGTATATTCCTTCTCTCTTTGGCAACAAGCGTCCAGTTTATGATCGCTTTGCTGTTCTACTGTCAGTTGGTATAGTGTGGGCATATGCAGCCCTTTTGACAGTAGCTGGCGCGTACAGGAATAGGCCCCTTAATACTCAGTTGAGTTGCAGAGTTGATCGCTCTGGACTCGTAAGAGGATCATCATGGTATGTGTTCGACTCATATTCAACTGTTCAGCATGTATCCAGAGTACTTATGTTGTTGATGCATTACGCAGGATTAGCATTCCATATCCAATTCAATGGGGTCAACCCAGAATTAACGGTGGAGAAGTTCTAGTAATGGTTGCAGCAGCTTTTGTCATCATGGTTGAGGTTAATATCCTTTTATCTGAAATTCGAAGATGATATGGTTTTTTAATTTTTTCTGATTTATGTCTACTCTTTCTGTTGATTTCTTGGTGAACCTCTTTAACAACTTCTCCAGAAGGAAGAATTCTAATCATTTTCGTCCTTTTGTTCGAGACAGTCAACAGGATCATTTATAGCTGCAGCAAGATATGCGAGTGCTACGCATGTACCAGCTTCTGTTCTTAGCCGTGGTATTGGCTGGCTGGTACGGAAACAAATCACATCACATAAAAATTCTCATCTACATCTGTTCATATATTTACTTTAGCTTTAACCTGAACTGTTCTTCATGGCTTACAGGGATTTGGCATTTTTCTGGATGGTCTATTCGGTACAGGAAGTGGATCTAGTGTATCAGTGTAAAACACCAAGCTTGATTTATCTTCATTATAGCTATCATATTCAACGTTTTCCTGTCGATTAAATTAAAATGGAATAGATAATTTACAGAGATCGGTTCAGAAGATCTAGTTTCACTATCTTGTTCTCATTTGCCTAACCAGAACTTCTTATACATGCAGTGAAAATGTTGGATTATTGGCTCTGACACGAGTTGGAAGCCGCCGCGTGATTCAAATATCAGCAGCTTTCATGCTCTTCTTTTCAGTGCTAGGTTCTCTATCCCATATTCTCTTCATATGTCCTTCAGAAACTATAGGTTTAGATATTTTTGAAACAGTTTATTCATTAAGTCTTCTATTTCCAGGAAAGTTTGGAGCAGTAGTTGCATCGATTCCCCTGCCAATTGTTGGAGCCCTTTACTGCGTCCTATTCGCTCTTATGTGTACGTAAAGCTTATGTTCAAATCAGTGTTCACAATTATACTCCGTCTATTGTATGCCAACTGATGTTCTGCCACTCAATTTTACCATGTTTTGCAGCTTCTGCTGGTCTTGGCTTACTGCAATACTGCAATCTCAACAGCTTCAGGACTAAGTTTATTATCGGTTTTGCATTCTTCATGGGGCTTTCAGTCCCAAGATACTTCAGTGACTATGTGATTACTTCTGGACGTGATCCTGTTCACACTCGTTCAATCTGGGTATGTTCCAAAAACACAGTAACACAAGTAAACTGCAATTGCTTGAAAATAGAGTTTCATATAGTCGGTTTCTGTAGTGTAACTCTCTACTGTACTCTATGAAAAGAATTATGACATATGACTTGTACTAATGCAGTTTAACAAAGTGGTGCTAGTGATCTTCACGTCCCCAGCCACAGTTGCAGGAATAGTCGCCTACTTTTTGGACCTTACGCTTGCACGAAAACACGGCTCATCCAGAAGAGACAGTGGACGGCACTGGTGGGCTAAGTACAAGTACTTTGACAAGGATCCAAGAAGTGCAGAATTTTACTGTCTCCCATATGGACTTTCTAAGTACTTCCCTTCATACTAAATTTGATGTCAAAGTTAATATGTAAAGAGGAATTTAGATTTTTTTTTCGGAGACTTCAGCTGATATATGAAACAGTGGGAGCATCTCATGACATGCTTTTATACAACAAATAACAGTTCACTTGTATAGATGATTGATTTACTATATACTTTGCTAGAAAAGTATACTTATTACAGGATCTTTATACAAGTTATTAGGTTCAAGAGCTTTCATTTCTGGTAAATCGGAATCTTCTTTGCATCGAGCGAATAACTTCTACGAATGATCATCTTCTTATGAGCATCTACTTCATTAAAAGAACAAGACTCTTCCTCATCAATTCTCCCTATTCTGCCAACTCCCATACTGTAACTCGTATCCAGAACTCTCGGTTTCTTCCACACCAGATTCCCCTCCGAATCAACATCCACCTTAGCCCCAGCTCCATTTTTGCTAGACAACATTCTCATCAGATCCTGAAGGTCTTCGTCGTAAAATTCTTTGGACGGGCTAACAGAGTGATGACTTTTCGGCGACTTAGCTGCCGGTTGAGAAACTTTGTACTTTATGATACTGCTTTCATGGACATTTGCACCACAGTCACAGAGACAGTTCCTGTAAAAGCTTCTTGCCCGTGTTAGCGCTCCGGTGGGAGCACTGGTGTTTTTCAGGGTCTTTTTTCGACTATCGTTCTGCGTTTTCGCCATCGAATTTGATTGAATAGTACAAAGATGAATAATGCTTGTGATTAACAGAAGGACCTGTTCTTGACATGTTAGTTGATGATATATGTAAAGGGTGATTATTTGACCACTGATCTGTATTACTTCTCTAACTAGCTGGATTAAGAAGCAAGTCCATGAAAGAATCCATTTCAAGGGTCATACACAAATCCTGCACTTTGGAATCAATATTATGAAATGGGGGTGGGCAGTATAATTCTACAAATAGCCCCACAGGTTACAGATATTACATAGAATACACATCCTCATGTTTTGGATATTACACACGCAAGACGCAACCCTGTTAACGCATAACGCAACAATAATTCTTATGATAATTCGTCTTTCTGTCGGCGATTTGAGATCTGAGATTATGTTCGCGGACATTTTACAGTTATTGTCTTGTAACTGTGCTACTCCTTGGAGTTGTGTGTGTAAATAAGGATACTACAAAGTTATGGTGATCTTGTTGCAATTTACTCTGTAATACACTTTGTGTCATTTTGCATTATGTCCTCTTGTTTGATGGAAACATGCTCATGAACATAAAAGTCCAAAACTGAGGTCTGATGACAGTTAAGTATGGAAGCAACATGCTGTTTCTTTGCATCTTAATACTTATTTTTAGGATCTGTAAGATCAGATTAAACATAAACAAACCAGTGATGTTTAGGACCCATGCAGGGAGCAATAATGCCTGAATTTAACAGTTATGAATCGACTAATCGTCCATCGGAACTCGGTCAGATAACAAGGGTGATTTTTCGGATTTTACCAAATTCTGGAAGCTGGTTAGAATTTTCGGTGTATGTGCTTGTACAGCAGTGTTCGAGACAGCCCCCTACTAACCTTGTGCAACGCACCTGTATGACCCGAGAAGGCGAGAAACAACAGGGGACTCTAGCTATAAGTATGAATGTATGATACTCAGCAACCTAGAGATGATATTTACATGAACATCTTAGGTAGACTGCCAAAGTTCAAGTCAAGTTAAAAGAACACAGTACATGATTAATTAGCTAGAAGTAGGAAACCTTTGTCCACGAATACGGTCTAAGAACCGGAGAAGGGAACTTAGTCGAAAGATTAACTGTCAATAGACCTACAACCAGAGCAAAAACAGAGTTCTGAGGCTAATTCAGTCAGCCAAGACAAGTCATGACATGCACTGTGTGTCTGTGTAGCTTTCTCGTGCCTTTACTTAACTTTCAGTCCAGTCCAGCTTAACATGGCAAAGCATTTACAAGTTTGTTCAGTTGTTACCTTTTTACAAGATACTATGTTAGATCAATGATGCTGACATGCTGACAATCAGCTGTTGCAAATTTGCTATAGATCCAAATCGTAGCACCGGAAAAGGTGACAGACAATGAGCAAAAGATCCAGAGGATCACTCTTCTGAATATTTTACAAACTCGTGTCATTAATATCATTTTAAAATCCCGGGAACAGAGCAATTTTAGATGATTAAAAAATCATTGTAAATTTGAATGTTTTTTAAGATGAAAATAACATAACATATTCTTTGCTATAACAAGTTGTTGTGTCTCATGATGCGTTAACAGTTGTACATCAATTGTACTATGTGTTTTATATGTTGTACTGCACAACACGTTAAGACACCGATGTATCAAAGAATAAACTCATAAACTAGAACTTGTTTTTGGCCAATTTTTCTTTTTGTAAAATTTTTGTTTTTCCTTAAAAATCCACTTTAATATTTGGAAAAAACTTATTTTCCTAAAAAATCCTCTTTAATATTCGGAACACTTTTTATAGTGAGTATGTGAATGCTCTTGCTACTATTATGATCATCACTCTTTTAGTACTACTACTACAAATGAAAACCCAATATAGATAGAAGAAGTAACAGAACAATATCAATGTAGATTTAACATTACTAATTCTTTTCAAAGAGACCAACTTATGTAAAAACCAATACAAAATAATTAATGACTTATTCAGGACCATTTTATTACCTACGGATGTTGTAGGTTTGTGTTGGTCGTCTTTTTAATAGTTGGTCCCCCAAGAGACGGACTCATTTAACATAAGGGTTTGTTATCTTTGTTTGAACCGAACATATAACCAATCTCAACATAATTAAATTGAATCGTAATATGAAAAATAGCAGAGTAACACACATGAATTGAACTGAATGCTCAAACTGAAATTAATAACAGAGCCCAACTCTATTTTGAATGTGTGAAGACGTACGTGAGCATCCGAGTTTTGTGGATGAAATTCAGGATCGGAAATGCTCAAATCATAAATATGAAAAAATATGGAATCTCATTCACTCCATGTATTTAAACATTAAAGACAAAAAAAGAAGAAAAATAATCGTTTAACAAAAACATACCGTTTGAGTAAATCTCATGAAAATCGATCTTTCCGTATTAATCATAAAGTACAGTCAGAAGAAAGACTGGAAAAGAACCGAAACGGTTTCATTTCAATTGCTGTGAATAATAACTCAGTAACGTCGAAATTGAAGAAACACAGAGTCGGAGCAGAGCAATACATAAAATTCATCCTAAGCATATCCAACAAATTACAAATTAGTACTAGTAACAAAAAAAAAAAAAGATTAAGAAGATAGAGAAAATGATTAGAGTTGAGCCTTGCCAGGACGATCGGCAGCTTTGAGAGTCTTATCAATGATCTGCTTCGCTTTCCGGCTACGGATCTCAACACGAACACTGGCGCTCTTATCCATCTTCACATACGGCTTCTTCTTCGATTTCTTCAGCGAACGGACCTTGGATTTTATCGTTTGGACTAAATTCTCTAGCTGATACGCCATTTTTCCTTTCCTTGTTCTTCTATTTCTATCTATGTATATGCAGGGCGGTTACGAATTGGGGATGAGTAAATGCAGTGTGTACGGCCTTTTGTATTTGAGGAAAATTGAATTTATTTTCTTTGAATTGAATTATTGGCTACAATGCAATAAATGATTTTGGAATCAGATCGGCAATTAATTAAGACTGGCCGGCTGGCTGAGATTTGCAGGTTTTGAAATGGGAGGTGTTGGTACTGAAAAATGAGGAGGAGGAGAAGAGTGAAATGGCATCAGAGGAGAACGTTGGACTATTTAAGGAGGGGATGGAAATGGCAGGACAAAGTCAAATTCCGCATGCTAGTTACAAGGAAATGTTTAATTCGAGTATTATTAAAGAAAATGTTGACTTGCCTAAAGTGTCATTTTATTTTTTATTTTATTTTTTTTACTTGCCCAAAGTACAATTTTTAGTGTAAATGTGTCTCTTGTTTGCTATATGCACTTGCAGTGTCACCACTCACCACCGTAACAACTTTGATATTGTAATTTTTGGGAAAAGAATTAGTACTAGTTACTTTAATATGCCACTCTGATTCACACCAAATAATACTAATAGTAGTAAAAAAATTACGTTTGTGCATAAAATGCCCAAGAACTTTGAATCTGGACATAATTGTGCCACAGTTTAGGTAGGGAGTTTGGATTACAGATGAGTAGATGACGAATGTGGCTGTTTTTGACAAA
>JAQRGC011553567.1:0-10763 GCA_028659135.1 Plantago lanceolata | reverse complement strand
ACTTCAGGGAACTTTTTGCAAATAAAACAGAAAAAAAGACAGATTTCCCGTAACCTCCATTGCAGCTCCGATCGAAACTTTTCCGATTGGGTTTGAATTTTTTATTTTTTTTAAAGAAAAAAAACTAATAAAAAAGAACCATATGATAGTAATGAAAAAGTTTATGATCTTAACGAAAAACTTCTATAATCTAGCTAGTAACCTATGATCTTACCGATATGTTATATGATCTTAATTGAAAATGTTATGATCTTGATTTAAAATTTTATGATCTAACTAATATTACCTGTGATTTTAGTTGAAATCTTATGATTTTAATTGAAAACCATATGATCTTAAAATCATTTTTATGATCTTAATAGAAAATTCTATGATCTTTGTTGAAAATCCTATTATCTTACGTTTACTTCATATGATCTAACGTATGATACATATGATCTGTAACAAAAGTGTTGTATTTCACATTTTTGCAGAAAAGTCCCTCATCAACTTTTATTAATTACGAATTTTTCATTGAATTTTTAAGCTTAAATATCAAATTTGCTTGAAAGTCCCCAAACTTTTTTTATTACAAAAATACCCCCAAATTTAAAAAAAAATTTAAATAATTGCAAATAAGTCTCGTCCCTTCTATAACATAAAAAGGGGTCGTCCCTTATGAGACTTTGTGATATTTTATATTATAATTTACTTTAGTTAGAACAACATCTAGTGATTTAACATATATAGTAGTACCAAATATTGAATGACTAGAAAAAACGTCACACGCTACGCGTGTGTTACGTCTTCTTGTATTCCATTGTTGTTGTCTTTATATTTTAGTGATATTTTATTACGCATGTGTTTACGTTTTCCCATAATACGTTGCCAATTGTTATAACGTTTGTTTTGATTTATGTTTTTTTTTTCAATTTCTATTCAATTCAATTTAAAACATTCCAATTTAATTTAATTTTTTTTAAGAGTCCGCCGCCGGGGAGACTAAGCGTTTAAAAGACCAAGGAAAATTAATAACCTATCACGCCACACGTTATGCGTGTGAAACATTTTATTATATTTCATTTTTGACGTCTTTATATTTTATATTTTAGTTATGTTTTTCAATTATATTCATATAGACCAGACTGGTCGGTTTATGAACCTCCAGTTCATTTTTGTCAAAACCTATGATCCGCAACCAAAATCATAACCGTCGATTTCAATTGCGGTTTCTCAACAGGCGGTTCACGGGTCATAACTATGAACCGTAATCGAAAATCATAACCGACGGTTTCAGTTCAAAATTTTGAACGGTAACTTTGTGTTGCAATTTTGATTTTGACTCTAGATCAAACTTACTCGTATGCCCATATGGTTTATGATGATAATATATACACCAAGTTCCTCCTCAATATTAACTATACTAAGTAAAGCCCCCATCTGTTTGTAGGAACTCAGTTTCGTAAGCTTTTTCATGAAAAAATGAAAAAACAAAAAAAAAAAAAGAATGACTGGAGTAGGAGAAAATGCATTAATGATTTATGGATACAAAAACAGTGATTAAGAATGAACTGGTCATATATGATCAACATCCTATCATCGTCAAATTCCGTGAATTCTTTTTTTGAGAAACCAAATTGATATAAATTAATATATCAACGCCAAAGGCTGTAGCTTAAAGCCATAAACATACAAATGAAGCAGCAAGGCCTCAGTCCTGTACCGCACGACCAACATGTTCATGGACAAGCTCATTAGAAGTACGGGGAACATGACTCAACCGAAAGAAAGTAAAAAAACTTATGAGTTCCTTAACATCATCTATAATGGATCCGATCACATAACGATCATCCATATAAATATTAAAAGATTGAACTACAGAAAGACAATTCGTCTTAAACCGAGCAATATGCCAATAGCGTTCCTTTGCCCAAATCACATCACTCCTTAAAGCCATTGCCTCAACTACTTCTGGACTAACTTGATGGTAATGGACTTCCTTATGGCGTGCTAGCAATCCCTCACTATCATGTGCAATTAGCCCCACACCCATTGTACTTTCGTCCGCACTGAACGCCACATCCAAATGCACCACTATACATTCCAAAGGATTTCTCCTGTTGTTGTAATATTTGGATACTTGTTGTTGATGTCTAGCAGTTTGTACATGGATATTAAAGCTTAAATTTAGTAGGACATGCTGCAAAATAAATTCTCAACACCGAGCAATAAACCGTCTCGCAAACAACAAGTCTTGTTTTGTCTTAGACAGAGGAAAAGTACTCATCTACTCATCGGAAGAGTAATACACTTGCCAGACCCATGTACAGTTCGTTTCATCAATAGTACTACAACTATCCTGTCTAATAATAAGGTTTTGTTTTCATCTCTCCCTGTCAAGGTAATAGTCCTCATTGTACAGTGGCCATGTTTTGCATAGCAGACTCTTCTATCCTCCATACTCATCTCTGGCAACAGAATTTGCAAAACATATCTCCAAGCCAAAAAAATAATAGTCACTAAATCATAAACCAATGGATTTCAACCCCATCAAAACCTGAAAAGGAAAAAGTTTTCTTCTGTGATGATTGAAAATTTGGCTATGAAAAGGAACTGTCAATTTTTAAAGATGATTATGATTTGTGTTTTATCGAATTGTAGGTGAAGTCAAAATAATCATACCAGCTTCTATAGCATTTCTTGCAGCAAGCATGAAATCATTTTTACAATTTGAGGAATTTCTTCTGTACTCAGTCGTCGCGGAGGACTAAATTGGGCAACATATATCCCATTAGCTCGAAATTGTGGTGTTAGTTCCTTGTCTGTAGAAGATATCGGAGCCTGCCCATTTGGCTGAAAACCTGTCGGTGCATTTAAAAGTTTAATTGTGAGGCACGGAAGAACAGTGAACCTCTATAGTCAATTATCAAAGCTACTGAAACATTTTGATTGATGAATACGGCTAGTCTCAATCAAACTCCAGGCAAGACAGAAAAAAGAAACTGGTTTAAAGTTCTCTAGCTTCTCTGCTACGTCGAAATTAATGCTACAACCTTTTCGATTTTCAACACTCGATACAATCTCTAATGCATCGCCACATACTTTTTTGAAACTTCAACATATCGAAACAAGTAGAAATTCTAGAGAACTTTCAGCTGTAAAAAACACATCTTAATTAGTGACTTATTAGCCCACTTGGAAGGAAGATATGATGCATTTTGATTGATAATATACTTGTGTTAGAAACTCTCCTAACATGCCAAATCTGGCAAAAGAAGGCGGCGCCTTTTGCATGAACTGCGTCAACAATGGGCTTCAACGCCTCGACTTTTTCCTTTGTCTATATCCCCCGTGTAAATGGGTACCTTTTGAAGGAGACAGACAACTAAAATGAACAGGTTGTTTAATAAATAAGTTTAGTAGTAGTAGGGATCTCATATTATCCTGCCAGAAACTTATGAATAGCCCACAAAATACAGAAAATGTAATGAATCACAATATAGTTTAGTGTTCAAATGCACGGGCAACAAAATAAGAATGCGTTACCTTTCGATGTCTGACAAATCCATTCTCAACAAATATTATGAGGAAATAGGCACAGTAACAAGCTGCAACTAATTACTACAAGATGACATATTTATCCTCACAGAATCGAGAATGAACTATACATCAGGATTTAGGAGTCTTAAAGAACTCAAGGAGATAAAAGGGCGAGGGGGAAAGGAGAGCAATATTTTTAAGAATGGTCGGAAAAAACTGCCGCAATTTGTGGTTCACGGTCCAGGAAAAAGTAGACCCAACCCAAGTCAAGTAAATTTTCACATTAGTTAACATTACCAAAATCCAAGCTACTCAAATGTAGATTTTGGCCTCTCTAATAGGACTCATCAGTTCAAAATAT
Organism: Plantago lanceolata; assembly: GCA_028659135.1. Classification (NCBI taxonomy): domain Eukaryota; kingdom Viridiplantae; phylum Streptophyta; class Magnoliopsida; order Lamiales; family Plantaginaceae; genus Plantago; species Plantago lanceolata. The sequence goes on along the minus strand of JAQRGC011553567.1, from coordinate 6,883 downwards.
GTGTTTTGGCAACTCATATGATTCAGATAGTGCACATGTGTGCATATATAAAGGAGCTGGGGAAAATATTTTCAATTATGACTTGTACATGGCTTTTGTAGACAAAACAGCTACATGCTAGTACTTCACAAACAGAGATGAAAATGATGTAGAAGAAGAATACAAAAAAGTGCTTCATCACCGTGTCAACACAAAATTGAGTTGGGGATTCAGGAGAAAGCTGGAAGTGAACTGACATACGGCTCAATTTCGGACGCATCTGGGCACGGGGAATGAAACCTACTGGAACTGGAACCAAAATCCCAAAACCCAATTCAATTTGCAACAAAACCCCCATTCAGTAGCTGGAGACAAAGAGGGTAGCTAAACTAAGCTTGCCGGAAGAGGGAAGCTAAACCAAGCGTATTGTCATGTTGCATATATCTGAAAAATGTTCACAAAACACTTGTTCAGTTATTCTTCACACCATAAACATATACTTTATAATATAAAACACTGCAGAAACATGAATTAACCGAATTTTCGAGGTTTATGTACTTTGAATGCAAGAAGGAAGACGTTAGACAAGTTAGAAATGTTCATGGCTAATTCATATTGATCTTGTTCCTAGTTCACATTCGGCGAATCTAGGGAGTCAACTTCATCAAACGATCTCAGTGTCGCAAACTTTGTTTGTAGTACTCTTTTTTGCCTACAATCATGAACATATTATATACATAAAAACTGAATCTTGAAAATTTAGAAACCAATGTTACACTACAATAGGTATTGTTGGCAACGAGTTAGGCTAACGTAAATTCTGTTAAATTCAAAATAACAGAGGTTCAAATTTTAGACTAAACTGCTCCCAAATTATGAGGGTTCAAGGCGAAAGGATATCCTTAGGCTAACTCGTTGTTAAACAAACAAAAAGTTCCTCACCTACAATCGTGATGATTTAACCAATGTCTAGAACTATGAACATAAGTTCATCTCCAACAGTAGTACAACTCAATAAAACTCTCTCTAGTAATAATATTAAAAAAATGAAAATAATATTACAATGATTACCTTGAGCTAAGCGTGGCAATTTCAGCCGCTTTTAGTTGTAGGAATGAACAACTTTGCTTTTATCTTCGGGTTTCATCAAATTAAATACTTATGCGCCAAGGGTGATTTCTCTACTTTGGACGAGCCTGGCCATGTCATAATGCTACTTGTTCTCAGCTTCCCAAGAAAAATGTCAACCCCTTTTTAGCAAACATAACATACAAATTCTCCTCAACCTGAAAGAGGAATCCTAATAGAGAAGGCCTCAGGAAGAAACTAAAGATAGCTAAAACCATGTCAAACCAAGTATATGTAAAAAAAACATTAAATATCATCAAAAGCAGGTAAACTAACACTGCCCATCAAAATCTCACTCTCACTCATCAGATCACCAACTCACTGAAACTCTAATACTCAGTTTTGTTTGATAATGATGAGACATCCAGTTGGATCATTTCAAACTAATTCATTGAGATTTTACCCAAATTCATAAATTAAATCGCAAAAGGTAGGGTGGGTTCAATAACATACCTTGGATAGAGAGGAGGACAAACGACAAAGGCCCACAATAGATGATTATCATCATCAACTCGCATACCGAGGAAGGCAGACGGCGCGGTAGAGGCCCACGATGGATGATGACCGTCATCAACTCGCATACCTCCTCAATAGGAATAATATGAAGCAAAATTTGGAGGATACTTTGAAGAGAGTGAAACATATCTCCGAAGTTTGATTAATTGGTAGTATAATATTACGAGGTCAATTTTTGTATGAATAGTGAAATTTTGAACTAACCTATCCTATAATCTAGGATATGATGGATTAAACACTTGATATCTTAAGAATCCAACTTGTCGGTTTGCAGGGAATAGAAAGCCAACTTGACATCTTAAGAAACCATCTTGTTTGTTCTCCGGAGATAGATAATCAAATGTGTGTTCACCGAATCTCCATCAGGCCACGAGTTCTTACTAATTCATGGCCTTGCTTTTGCAATAAGACTCATCATGTACGATGTTTTGCTTCTAAACAAGCAAGCCTTTCCTGAAGAACATAAGCAAGTTATGATCGGTAAAAAATTCATGGAAAATATAAAACAAACTAAGCAGTATTTGCTAGCACAATTCCAATATATAACAAATAGACTCCACATCAAGAAGAAATTCAAATTCATATTTTACTGTCCAACCAGGAAACCAACCGTACAACCATTTCACCAGTTAAAGAATAAAAATCTTGTGATTAAACTTCAGGCTGCTAAGGGGCATGGGTAGGTGATGTCTACTACTCATTCATTATCGAGTTCCATAACAACAAGGTGTATCACAAAGAGGAAATCACAAAACTAAATTGCCAAACAGCAAGTTGAGAACTCCATAGTACATGTGTAACTTATGCCAACCAAAGTCATGTTCACAAGCTGTCATCCAAACTTTATATCCTTAACCAAAGAATCAGAACATATCATTTTTAAGAAACATACCAATTATACATAAAGTAAATAAAATCTTACAGCAAACATGAATGCTATGAGTTTGGCAGGGGTCATGACTCATGAGTAATGAGTATTGGAGATTGAGAACTCCAAATCAATAACAACCTGGCCATTGATTCTAGCTTCCTGCAAACTATCTCCTTAACCTTATTAGACCTGTTTGTATTATGTTTCTAGAAAAATCTGTCAGGTATGAACCTAAAAGTGTCCAAATAATGCCAATGTAAAAGATTGCATCTTCAAAACACAACATCTCAAGCCGTAAGTTAAATACGAACTCAAACAACCTAGTATTAACACATGCAACACTAAACTGGCAAGGCTGCATCAAATATCTAAACAAAATCATACTACACAGAAAAAACTCAATGTCAATTCTCAACTCAAACAAACACAAGCTCCAAATAATCAAAAGGTTTAACCGCCGTCAACATTCAAAGTCAATACGCCAGCGCAACCACGTTCTCTTTGGGAAATATGGATAAGCTAATTCATTCATAAACTCATAATCATCGATACCCTCTTATACAAACCCATCAGCTGAGCAACTAAGAAACCGAAAAGGTATAATAAGACTGGTGAAGATTGAATTACTCAACGAATTGTCAAAAGCCGGTCTCCCATTACAGTCAGCTCTCAGCTGTTTCAATATGCGTCCATAGATCTGTATTTGGATAGATAGCAAAGCAGGTTCCGATCCCAATACTCCTCCGGGATCGAACTCCCATCAGCAAGAATTGGGAATCGCCAGACTACTTTGACTCCGTGATAATGATAATTAATTTCTGTTTGTGCGTTGATCATAGAATTGTGATCAGAGAAGGAGAATTTTAGGAGGTGGGGTCGGAATGAATATGAATGAAAGCTTGATTGCCGATCTAGCTAAGGCCGAGATGATACGATTCTTTGTATCTTGGAAGGAGAAAGAAAGAGTGACGAATGATTCATTGGCTTCAATGTGGTGATGGGAATAACCGTTTTTTCCATGCCACATTGAAGTCCAGGGGTATAAACACTATCAATTTGCTTATTGATCACCTGGGGAATAGACTTGTTGTTGATGAGGATATTAAAGCTGAAGTTCTCAACTTCTATAAGGGTCTCCTGGAAACTCCTGCAACCACATATCTGGCGGTTGATTTACATATAGTTCGATCTGGTAAGGTGTTGAGTTGGGAGCAGAGAGTGGGGTTGGTTCAGGTTGTGATTGATAGGGAGATAGAGGATGCTCTAGGATCTATAGGGGACTGTAAAGCTTCGGGTGTGGACGGTTTTTCCTCTAAGTTCTTCAAAGAATCATCGGAGATCATTGGGTCAGATGTTATTGAGGCAATGAAAGAGTTCTTCTGCAACAACAAACTTTTGAAAAGTGTCAATACCACCATAACCACTCTTATCCCTAAGTCTCATACTGCCACTACTATTCGTGACTATAGACCAATAGCGTGTTGTACTGTGGTGTATAAGATAATCTCTAAGATTATTACCAATAGAATGAGTGCAGTCATGGGGTATTTGATTGGTGAAGAGCAGGCAACATTTGTCCCGGGGAGATACATACATGATAACACAATCTTAGCTCAGGAAATCATTAGAGGTTATGGGAGGAGAAGGATCTCAGCTCGTTGTATGATTAAGATGGACCTTCAAAAGGCTTATGATTCCATTCAATGGGCCTTTGTAGATCAACTACTTAGAGCTTTGGGTTTTCCTGATCAATTTGTGGGATGGATTATGGCCTGCTTGCCTACTGTTTCATATCAAATTTGCCTCAATGGTGGTTTAACTGAACCCTTTTCTGGTGGCAAAGGATTGAGGCAAGGCAACCACATTTCCCCTTTCTTGTTTGTTGTATGTATGGAGTACCTGTCTCGACTTATGAGAGGACTAAGCTCTGATCAGGGTTTCCGATTCCATCCTAATTGTGGAAAGCTGGGGATTACACATCTTATCTTTGCAGACGACCTCCTCTTCTTATGTAAAGGTAACCTCTCATTAGTTAATGCTATTTTGCACAGATTTGATATATTTAGTTGCACTTCAGGATTGTCTGCCAATCGAAGCAAAAGTGAAGTATACTTTGCTGGAGTTTGGGAAGAGGTGAGAAGTGTTATCTTGAACTCCAGTCAGTTAAGGCTTGGGGGGCCTTCCTTTTCGATATTTGGGGGTTCCTCTCACTGCAAAACGACTGTCTATAGCCCAATATCAACCACTCTTGGATAAGATGATTGGTAAAGTGACACATTGGACAGTTAAGCTTCTAAGCTATGGGGGTAGACTCCAATTGATCCAGAGTGTGTTATATTCTGTTCAATATTATTGGTGCCAGATTTTCTATTTCCCTAAAAAGGTTATGAAGGCTATTGAGGCCGTTTGTCGCAGATTTCTTTGGACTGGTGAAGCAGGGGATAGTAGGAAATCTCTCGTCTCTTGGGATGCTGTGTGTAAACCACGAGTTAAAGGTGGACTTGGCCTTATTCATCTTCCCTCTTGGAACAAATTGGCATATATTAAGATCCTTTGGGCTGTGCAAAATAAATCTGAAAAGCTTTGGGTTAAATGGCTCCATGAGTACTATATGAAGAATCAGAGTTTGGAGTCTATGGTTGCTCCTGTCCAATCCTCTATTTTGTTTAAGAAAGTGCTCAAGTGTCGAGATTTCCTTTTAGGTGCAGGGGAATGGAGTACTATTATGGGGAGCCTGTTGTTTGATAAAAAGTATGTATATGTTGTGCTTAGGCCTGCTGGGGAAAGAAAGGCTTGCAGAGAGCTTGTTTTAAATAACAAAGCTACTCATCGGGCTAGATTTTTCTTATGGATGGCCCTTTGGGGAAGGCTTGCAACAAAGGATCGGCTTATTTGTTTTAATTGCCAGGTGGACCCTTGTTGTGTGTTCTGCTCCTGCAATGCGGAATCATATGCGCACCTTTTCTTTGCTTGCCTTGTTACCAAGCTGCTCTGGACTGCCCTTTTGCGTTGGTATGGAATTTGCCACTTTGATGGGACCTGGGAGCAAATTGTTGATCGTTAGGCTACTGGTTAAAGGTAAAAATCCCAGGAACCGTTTTCTGAAAGTCCTCGTTACGGAACTTGTGTATGTCATCTGGATAGAGCAGAATATGAGGATCTTTCAGGGCACAAGTATGAATTTGATGCAGTTGTTCAGAAAGGTGGTTAACAATGTTGTTGGGCGCTGTTCTAATGATAAAAAGCTTGCTGCTACTTGTTTGATTCTTCCTAATATGCCCAGTTTGTAATTTTGTCACACTACAAGAAAACTGTTAAATAGTGACGGAAAAATTTCGTCACTAAATACCAAAAATCCGTCACTAAAGTCATTAGTGACGGAACAGTGACGAAATTGGTCTGTCATTATAAACCTCGTCACTAATTCAATCAGTGACGGAATGCAATCCGTAACTATTTTCAGTGACGGAATATTCCGTCACTAACATTTTTCTTCCGTCACTAGATTTCGTCAACATTTCGTTATTTAAGATGTTTAGTGACGGAATATTCCATCACTGACATTTTTGTTCCGTCACTAATTTTGGTCAACTTGGTCAGAATTCCTACTGTTTCCATTTTTTTCTTTTTTCTTTCACACCTTTAAATGTAATATTGTATGCAATTCCAAATAAAATAAAGGGAGAAATTTACTGAACTCAACAAAATCACATAAATACATAACTACAAACATTCTTCAAAATATTCTACACATAACATCATCCCAAAATCTTCATGCTAAACAGAACCGTTTAGAACTACTCAAAAAGCTAAGCAAATACTAGATAGAACTGTTTAGACTACTCAAACAAGCTAACACAATACTGAAGTGTAGTATCATAACTACCTATCGAGCAGATTTTCTTTGAGCAAACTCTCGTCATGCTAATCGCGCCTCCTTTTTAGCTGCTTATTGAATGGCGAGTCGTGCATCCCTTTCAGCTTCTTGTCTCTCCTGTAGGTTAACCACTATAATTGCCCTTGATGAGATTACTATCCTTATCTATATGAGCATGCCACTGGCCAGCCTTCAAAGCTTGCCATGAGATTCGAACTCACAATTCTGTGTTTGATAGACTTCTTCAATAAAGAGGTTTGCTTCTTCCACATTCCCATGGAAATGTACCCCTTATAGGAATTAGCTAGCTGCTCAAGGAGATACCCATATATTAGAATCGTGCAATGTTCCTATCATAGATTTAATAGCTTTCTTAAATCCATTTTTAACTTACAATATATAAGACTTCCTAGACGATGCATGCTCCTTGTACCAATAAATTAGAAAATCCAAGGTAGTGCTAAATACACCTTTTCATCTTACATCTCTAAAATAAAATAGTAATATCAACA
>JAQRGC011553507.1:0-12035 GCA_028659135.1 Plantago lanceolata | reverse complement strand
TTTTATTCTCATTACGGTTATGTCTTTCTATATTTTACATTTAAATTATGGTTGTCATTATTCTCTAAGCAGCATGTGTGGCCAATTTAGTTTTAAGGGGCGACATTAAATAGTCGACTCTAAATAATGAAAACGAATGCATAATTGCTGGAACAAATTATATTATGGTCTTGGAGTTTAGATACTTTCATTTTATTTAATTGTTAATTTAACCAATACAATTTTTTCATTGCATATATGGGTCGCACCGCGATTAGCGTTGTGTTCTCAAGTATAATAAGTCTCTTATTTGTGCCTTGGTTTGTGCCCCTAAAAATAATTTTTTTTTTCTGAAAAAATTCCAGTGATTGTGTCACTTCAATTTAATTGTCTTTTGATGAGTAGTTATATCTATTCTTGAATTATTTTGCACACTTTCATTGAGACCATCAAGATGTATAAATGGGAGAATGAACTCGTTTTGCAAAACACATTCAAGCATTTGATACTTCTATTCTTATTACAGTTAGTATGTATTTCTATCTTCTACATTCAAATATTGTCATTATTATCTAAGCACCATGTGTGGCCAATTTAGTTTTAAGGGGCGACATTAAATGGTTGACTATAATTGTTGAGTTTTAATAAAGAAATTGTATTATGGTTTTTGCATTCAAATACTTTCATTTTATTTAACTATTTCTTTGACCAATATAATTTTTTCAGTGATTATTTAGATGGCACCGCGCTGACCGCGGTGTTTCAAGTCTCGTAATATAATAAGTCCCTTATTTTTACCCTGCTTTGTGCCCCCAAAAAATAATTTGAGGTAAAGTCTTAGGAAAATTAGCTTTTCCTACGGATTAGGAAAATCAATACCCCTTCCACTTAAGTGTTGAATACACTCCTCTAATTTATACTAATTAAAATGTTGATTTTCTTAATGTTTAGGAAAGATTGATTTTCATGAGACTTACTCATAATTTGAGGGTGTTTGCCTCTAAATTGGTTTTTAGGTTTGCTGGCGATTCACATTTGCATGTCGATTGGCTTGTGGCTATTCGCATACCCACAATCTTACTTACTATTCCCACTCTATTTTCAACTCAAAATTTAACTCAAAATTTACAACAAACCCAAAAATCTGACCCAAACACAAACCTCAAAAACACATACTACACCAAAAAAACCTCTTACTATTCATGGCTTGTTGTTCCAACCACAAACCCACAAACCAGTTCAGAGTCAAAGACCCTCAAATTTGTTTTTTCTAAAAGGGTATAAGTTTTGATGAATAGTTATATCTATTTGTGAATGATTTTGAACATTTTCAATGTGACTGTTGAGATGTATAAATGGGAGAATGAAGTTCGTTTCACAAAACACATTTAAGCATTTGATACTTCTATTCTCATTACATTCAAATCATAATTGTCATTATTTTCTAACCACATGTGTGGCCAATTTAGTTTTAAGGGGCGACATTGAATAGTCGACTATAATTGATATGTTTTAATAAGTAAATTGTATTATAGTTTTGGAGTTTAGATACATTCATTTTATTTAATTGTGGATTTTGACCAATACAATTTATTCGATGCATATTTAGATGGGCACCGCGCTAATGTTTCAAGTCTGGTATATGTGTGTGTATTCTAAAGAGTACATCCATTGATTAGGTGAATAAGAGGAGGCAAATGCGGAATGGATTTATAAATCATCAACAAAAAGAAGAATAGAGAATCATCTATCTATCTATCTATCTACATCGCGTAAATACTGATCTTTGGACATAATGATAACTTGGAGAGAATCATTACCCGCTCTCACAGATTCATCTTCTATCATTCTAACTGATTCTTCGAAACCCCTTCCCACATCATCGTCACTCCACTTTTGTACAATCAACTTTTGCAGGGTATCAATATCTCCAATTTCACCTGGAACTTCCTTCAGCCGCTTACAATTCAATATAACAAGCTTCTCAAGGGATGGAAAGTGTGTGCTTTCAGCTCTCCATTCCTCCAACGACCATAATTTATCCATCTTGAGGTACTTTAGTTGAGGAAACCCGCCTTCAATTGGTTCCCACACTCTCCCTATGAATGCATTCCAATCCAGTTTGAGCACTTCAAGATGAATCAAATCACCTATCGGTGTCATCTTTTCCCAAGGAAGACATGCTCCTTCCAATCTTAATTTCTTAAGTTTGCTAGGGAAACCAATGTTCGTCACTCTCATGTGTCTGACAGCATAGATAGTAAGGTCTTCAAGATGGTGTAGATTAACAAGATTGTCCAGCCCAAACTCTTTCTTGCTAAAAATGTACTTGAGTTTCAGTTTCTTTAGATTCTGCAACTTTTGAATGACGCTTTGAGTGAAGACAAAATTAACTAAAGCGGTAAGAGTTTCGAGGGACGAAGACTCTATGCTTGAATCTTCATCCAGGTCCAAGGCAGGAAATGGCGGCAATTTCATGTTTACTTGCGACACAAGATGCCGTAGGCGTGGCATCTCCCATATTTCCACAGGCAAATACAAATCGTAGTGCATACTAATATCAGAACGATATTTGCAGCTAACAAAGAGTGTTTCCAGATTCCTTAGCTTGGAAATGGATTCTGGAACCATTGATGGCTCATCTTTAGCATAATTGTTTCTTATAAGATGAAGGTACCTTAAATTATTCAGTCCAACATCAGAAGAAGGAAACGTGATTGTTCCACACACCCTGAGCAACTTAAACTGTGGTATAATATCTAACAGTTCATCATAATCCATGGAACTTTCAAATCGAAAAGTGCGGACAGGTGAATTAACGGAAATGCTGCAGTAAGGATTGAATTTGGGGAAACTTACTCTTCGTTGTTGGTGTGTTATGATTCTTAGAGAAGTATCAAGATCGATCCCACTGCTTCCATCATGACGATAAAGAAATTTCTCTTTCTGAGCTTGTATTAAACTCAAATCCCTCAACACATCATGAATGCTTGCTGTTTTGATTTTCCCGTTGTACCTCTTCTTCTTGACCAATATCAGATTTCTCTCCACCAATTCCTCCAAGCATTCCTCTGCAACCACTTCCATTGTTTTCGATTCTCTTGGTTTTAAGAATCCTTCAGCACACCATAACCTCACAAGCTCCTTTGTTGGGATCTCTTTGTCTTCTGGAAACATCCCAAAGTACAAAAAGCATGCTTTTAGGTGGGGAGACAAGTTTCTGTAACTCAAAGACATAATTTTGAGTATGGATTCATTCCCAACTGCTTCTGATGTTGTGCTTCCAAGAACATCTGCCCAATAATCTATGCTGGTCGTATTGACTTTCAGAAGACCTCCAATCACAACAAGAGATAGTGGAAGCCCATTGCAGCTTCTTGAAACCATTCTTCCCATATCTTCAAATTCACTTGGACAACCAGCTCCTTGCCCATACACTGTTTCTCGTAACAAATCCCAACTCTGCTCCTCGTTTAGCAACTGCATTTGGTGTGCATGAGTACATGAAGAGCTAACATATGTGGCAACTTTTGACAACCTCGTAGTCAAGATGATGCGACTGTAGTTGTTGTCATCCGGAAATGCAATTCTAACACTATCCCACACTTTTCTGTCCCATACATCATCAAGGATGATAAGATATCTCCGGCCTTTTAATCTTTGGTGTACACTCAATATCTCGTCCGATACAGCATTCTCCAGACAGAGCATTCGAAGAATATCTTTGACATTATATTGTTGCGAGACTGTTGCCCACAACACAAGATCAAAGTGAGCTTGATTTCTGTGATGATCATAGACAGCCCTAGCGAGTGTAGTCTTTCCAATTCCGCCCATCCCAGTGATGGGAATGACCTCCAGTGCAGACTGTCTTCTTGTAATCCAACCCAATATCTGATGTAGATCGTCTTTGAGCCCCACCATCGTGTCATTGGCATCAGGTGGCCCTCTTGACAAACTTGTTGTAGCAATATTCTGAGAATAAATGCAGGCTGCCCACTTGACAAACTTCTTGTAGCCCCTCCATGGTGTCAATGGCATCAGGTGGCCCACTTCGACAATTTTCTTCATTTTCACAGCCTTTTCCAAAACAAGGTCAGCTTCTTCAATGCAATCTCCAAATGCAGCTGCAGCACGTGTTGTCAGTGTAAAATGTGAGTATTTGGCTTTCCTTTTGGAATCATGATCAAGGTCAAGGCACCACCCAAGGACGTCATCCAAGTTGGGTTTTGTATCAGATTCATCAGATGTAGAAGGGACTGATGTCTGACTGACCTTTGTATACGTAACGTCAATGGCATTAGATTTTCTGGATATAGCCCGGCCTTCTTCTTCCAATGGTGATTGTGTGGTGGCTTGTTCGATTGGCAAGGGCAATTTGGCTCCTTGAATTGATAATCGTGAGTTGACTTCATCTTGATATTCCACAGCCAGTGAGTACACGAGGATGGATTCGACGATGTCCTCCAATTTGTGGGCGACATCTCTGATTCGACTTTCAAGTTCATCGATACCGTCTGATGATTTCCCGGAAATATGTTCAAGAAATTGTTGCAAGCTATTAACTTTGTCTAGCAGAGACTGCATTTTCTGCGTGTCACAAAGGAAAGAATAGTGTTGTTCAAAGGGTAGTAATTGATGAATGGCTTTAGAAAGAGTTACAAGAGCAGCATAGGCAGCCATCTTGCCAAGAAATAGAGAAAATTTTGCTTATTAATTTGGTAGGAAAGAAACAGATAATTAAGAGAAGAAGAACAGAATTTAAAGAGAGGGGTAGAGTTACAAGTTGAAGAAGCAATGAATACAATGAAAAATAATTTTGATAGAAAATCTCATCACTTATGTAGACAGCCATGTGAAAGGCCAATGAAATTAAATGGATACAAGACAATAATAATGTGTGGTTCCCTGCAAAATTACATCTTAATCTTTAAAAGCTGTCACATTTCAGAATTTTCCAATTTGGTTCTCATGAGATTTGATGATTCACATCCACAAACGTTCAGAATGACAATGTAGATATTTCAAGAAAAAGAAAAAAAAAAGGACAAATTTAGAAGAGTCATAGATTTCTGTATTCTATGCCGGTATATGAGTTAGGAAATTTCGCTTTGGTTACCTTGTTATTAACTAGAGGTGCACAATGGAGACGTACGCATGTAAAACTTACAGTGAAGAAACTTAGGCCACTCCTCCAAACTCTCTACAAGTGTAGTATGTTGATAAGATAAGAATGATAATGAGAGTTGTCTAACAATTTAATTTTGATGGAAAATCTCATCACTTAGAATTTAGGATGTATAATACATGCAGCAGCCATGTGAATGAAGGACCACTGAAAATGAAGTGGGATATAAATACAAGTCCAGATCATGTAAACTTTGGTGTTATTATTGTTTCTTCAAGTGTGCGTGTGATTTGTGTGCTTAATTAGGATTTGTTCATGTTTGTGTTTCCATTGAATTTATAAAAAGGCCTATGTTACAAATAAATCTCCTCATTTTTAGGGTCCTTGAATGTAAAGATCTTTAAACATATTATTGCATATGTGGTTTTATTTTTAGTTTTATATAGTAGATTTAGGAACCAATGATTGTTGGTTCAAGTACTATGGAACTTGAGTTCATTCAAATAAGTTCTCGAGTTTGAGTGTTGTGGAGTATTTTTAGTTTACTTGTCAATGATGTTGATATATACGTGTGCATGCGTGTTGGCTAAGTCCAATAATGTTGTTGGTGGCAATGTAAAGATGAATGGTTCTGAGTTGCTTTAAGAATAAGCCATCTCTCATCACTTACATTAGGCCAATGAAATCAAATGGGATACAAGAGGTGGTGGGTAAATTGACAAGGACAGAGACAAACTTATCGAGAAGCAAGAAAACTATACTCAATATTCATTCATCTCTATCTGACTCACGACACGATTTGCAGAACCGGAATCAAGAACAAAGTTTGGAACTCACTCTGATCGGTCATCTGAAAAGTGAAAACCAATCGCCAACTTCAGGTAATGAACCACGTAAATACCCAAGCTTCTTTAGTTTCTTTCCCAAGTTAAATTCATTGAAAGTTTAGTTGTTAAACTTTGATTCATTTTTTTTTTGCTGAAGAAAATCTACTTTGTTTACTTGTCCTTGTTTATTCGAACTGAAATTGTTTTTCCGTTGATCTAAATAGAACTGGAACTGAATTGTAGTGTAGTTTAACCCTATTAATTGTTATGACTTATGAGTACTGCCAGGGAGTGTTAATTAACTTCTGCATAGGCAGCACTGCACTTATTGCAAAATGCACGCGTATGTAATTAAAACTTTTGTACAGGGAAATTATAATGCGTTGGACTGGGAGCTCTTCGTGGAAGGACACTGATATCAAAGTATCTGGCAGAATGCACCTTTTCAATGATCATCGAGATGATTTTTCCAGAAGTATTTATAGTGTGCCACAGGTGATGAACCATGTATACCACAACTTTGTTTCAATGGCTAATGTGGCCAAACATCAATTAACACCAGTGAGAAGACTCATTAGTTTTCAAGATGAACTACTTCAGTTCGTCAGGTGTGCGTTGAAATGGTGTGTTAATGAACATGGAGTGTAAATAACAGATTGGTAGCTCTCTTGACTCATATCGAGGCTTACTACTTTGTAGAGGTATCAAATCTGCTCAACGGTGCTGATGCGGATCAACCATGGGGTGTATTACTCAAACTTAAGAGAAGGATTGATAATCACTTGGACACTATGGTACAGGAGATTGTAGATGCATATATTCTTATCCAGGAAACTTGCAAACCATCTATTTTCACATTCCGTGAGAAATCAGTGATGGTGTGTCTTGACGAAACCCTGCAATTACCTTTCAACTCCATGCCGAAAAAGAAGTGTATCTTGATAAAGAAGTTCATTGGGCTAGTAATTAAGGAATCCACAGATCGTACAAGTTGGGAGGATATATTGCCTTGGGTCGAACATGCCCTTGATTATATGTCCTGCTATTACTTCTGTGTTCACTGGGCTAAGTCATTACAGTCCCCTGATATCATCAACCGTGTCAATAAAGATATATATCGCATAATCCTATATGTGTTGATGTGCCATTCAGACTCAACTCCTCCTTTCACTGATGAACTTCTTCTGACGTATGTTGAGTGCTTTGATGATGCTTTGGTCTGGCTTCAAGAGGAAGTGCATTATCATCTCACAGGGAAGGCAAAAGATCAAATCAAAATGATTCAGGATCTCTTGTCGTTGGTTTGTTCTCTTGTCAACAATATGCGGAAACATACAATCAACCAGGCAATACTATCTTTTACTAAAAGGTATATCGGTTATGCATTGAGGAAACTAGCATGCATCATCTTGTTGTTCTATCATGACGACAACAGCTATAGAGACAACACGAGCTATGAGATATCAAATTGGTCCACAAGAAATTTCCAGGCTTTGCTTTTGCCATTGAACTCTGATGGTTTCCTTTGTCATGAAACTTTGATTCGATATGCATATTACTTTCAACATTATTGGCGTGAACTGCAAAGAAATGAGGGTATTAATATGACAAGTCCATTAGAGAATCAACCCAGATTTGACGAGGACCTGGTGTCCATGGCACATGTTGTCTTCTATAAGTGGCCAGAGCATCACGTAGAGCATAACATACTACTTAACAGCAGAGAATATATGTGTGGTGTGTTAAGAGGCCTTGGATCCATCATTTGCTTATCCTTAAACAATGAGGCAGACGTATACAAACGAATGGCACCTGACTTGCTTTCAAACATGGAACGCGTCAAACAGCTCACCAGTAAGTTCATTATAAAAATGTCTATGGGTGCAACACGACAGGTACAGGGTCCACACACTAATCTATTGGGGTTCTTGAGTTTTTTACGTGAGAACTTGGAGGAGTTGAAGATTCATAATTTTGATTTGGTCAAGGATTGGAAGGATCAGTTACAAACAATTCAGGAGCATGTTGCTGTTTTCAAATCATTTCTCCAAAATACCAGAGATCATAGCATCAACCATGATAGTTCACATGAGATCTCTGTCCGTATCAGAAATGCTGCATATGGTGCAGAGTACATCATCAACACATTCGCTGCTGGAGCTTTTCATGTCGGTTGCAGATCTTTTCTAATCAATGATCTGATAAAACAACTTACTCAAATTACGGAAAAAATTAGAACTGGAGAAATTGTCAGCAAGGGCTCAAGTGACGTCTTGCCACAACAACTAGTCCCGGAGGACACTGTTTATGTTTCATCACCGTCTAGAGTTATGCCAGAGGATGTGGTTGTGGGTTTTGAGATTGAGATGAAACAAGTGATGGTCCGTCTTGCAAGTAATAAGAAGCAGCTAGATGTTATCTCGGTCGTGGGCATGCCGGGAATTGGCAAGACTACTCTAGCAACTAAAGTATACCGAGATCCTTACACAGTCAACCACTTTCAACTCAGTGCGTGGTGTGTTGTGTCCCATGTCTATGACAAGAAAGATTTGTTGCAACGCATATTAGGCACTGATGGGATTCCTGGAGCGAGTTACAGAGAATTAGGTGGAGTGCTTCACAAAAAGCTCATAGGGAGAAGGTACTTGATTGTACTTGACGATGTGTGGGACATCGATGCGTTCAATTGCCTCAAACCTTTCTTTCCAAATGTTTATGATGGAAGTCGGGTTGTGATTACAAGCCGATCCATTTTAATGGGAAATGATTGTAATACGATCAAACTCCATCCTTTATCGGATGGTCAAAGTTGGAAACTGTTGAAGGAAAAGGTCTATCCTAGACAAGATGTGCCCGTTGGATTGCTTGAAATTGGTGAAAGAATTGCTAAGAAATGTAGAGGCTTACCACTTGCAGTTGTTGTGGTTGCTGGATTACTTGCGAAGTCAGACAAGGATCAAGATGCATGGAACGAAATTTCAGAAAGATTGAGTATTTATAATGTTGCTGATGATTCTCAGGGGGAGAGGATGAAAGTGTTGGATCTAAGCTATGAGCTTTTACCCGATCACTTAAAACCATTGTTTCTTTACATTGGAGCATTTCCAGAGGATATGAATATTCCTGTGTCGAAGTTGACACGTTTATGGATTGGTGAGGGCTTTATAAAGAAAACTAGCAAGTGGAGCCTAGAGGCTGAAGCAGACACATACCTTATGGATCTAATTGATAGAAGCCTTGTCATGATAGGCGAAAGAAAGTCTAATGGCTCGGTGAAAAGTTGTCGTCTCCATGATTTGATTCGTGATATGTGTATTGAAAAGGGCAAAACAGAGAATTTCATGGAGCATATTACTACCAGTGGGAAGAAGGAACAATTAGCAGAGTATTTGGTTTACCAAAGACGAGTGTGTGTGTCTGGGTTTGGGATAGCTAACAAGGACACATTCTGTGAAAGTAGCCGTTCCCATTCAACTGCAGATGAAAGTCCACCACATCCACAAGTTACACATGACGACCTCTCACGGCTTTTAATACCTACCCGTCTAAGTTCACTTTTGTTGTTTGGTGACAATTTTTGGGGAAGAGGTGTGTTAAGTGATATAGTTGGTGATCGATCAGCCTTTGAAAACCACAAGATGTTGAGGGTCTTTGATATGGGTAAAGTCAAAATGCAGGAAGATTGGTTGAGCAACATAAGTTTACCAATGAATTTGAGGTACTTTGTATGTAATGCTAGTAGCATCCCATCATCAGTATTCAGCTTGTGGAACTTAGAGACATTGGTCATCAATTCCGTACTCAGCCTTAAAATGCCAGGAGAGGTCTGGAAAATGGCAAAGTTGCGGCACTTGCATATATATAATGGTTTAACATTCTGTGCCAATGCAGCAGGTGAGGAGTGTTGTACTGATAAGTTGGAGAATCTGCAAACGCTTTCATGGCCTATATTTAGTGGAGGAGAAGACACAAACCTGCTGATCAGAAGGTTCCCAAATCTTGTGAGGTTGAGGTGTGTCTTCTATAATATTAGTGGAGACAACAACTCAGGGTGGCCGCAATTGGAGTCTCTTCATCAACTCCAATCGCTCAAGGTGCGCTGGGGGGGTTTTACATGTAATCAGCCTCCCCAATTCAGTCTTCCATCAACCTTGAAAAAGCTATCGCTGGGGAATTATTTTGGCCTGAAATGGAAGAATATATCAAGCTTCCAACAAGTAGTCCCAAAGCTAGAGATTCTCAAATTAGGATATAGATCTGTTTCCGGTGAATTGTGGGATATGGAGGATGGAGTATTCCCCAAACTCAAGTTTCTTAAATTGGTGGGGCTGGACATAAAACAATGGATTGCTTTTGCTGAGAATTTCCCATGCCTCGAGAATCTGGTTTTGCATAATTGCTCTTACCTTGAGGAAATCCCTTGTAGCTTTGGGGAGATCTATTCTTTAGAGAAGATTGAGTTGGACAGGTGCAGTCACAGTGCTTCGGAATCAGCAAAGCATATCCAACAACAACAATTTGAAGATTTCGGAAATGATCTGCTCAAGGTTTATGTTTCACTTCCTTATAGTCCTCCTCCAAAAGGTAATTTATTTAACTACTAGTTTTTCTGATGAAACTTATATATATGTTTGCAAAAATATAGTACTATTTATCTTCGATTAATTTAAGTTTTGTTATAGGACTACGTAGTATTTGCTTTCTCGCTGAATATACGAGTACATTCTACTTACTCTAGGAAATTGCATTTTTTTGTGTTATAACAAATTGTTCTCCATTTCTCCTGTGCTAGCTGTTATTACAGATGATGATGAACCCAGCGAAGAATAACCAGCTGATGATCATGTACTTTATCATCCGATGGTGAAGAAAAATGCATATTTGTAGTATGATGGCAGTATAGGCATACAAGATTGGAAACAGGACAGTCACTCAAGGTTCTGTTTCCAGTGGAACACTTGATAAATGCATTCACCATTTTCAGGCAGCATGGATAACATGTTAATTTCACTTGACTGTTTAAATACATTGAGGCCTTGATTGTGGGTTATTCATAATTGAACCACATAAAATTTGGTGTTATTACTGTTTCTGCAAATGTGTGTGTGATTAGTGTTCCTTTCACCTGATTGGCTATGCGAAAACAAAAAAAAAAAAACAAAAAAACAAAAAGATAGTATGAATATAGGGAAAAATCATAGTGTAAGACTATACTGTATAGGAGTATATACGAAAGGTTCTTAAAAAAGTGATAATATGATTCAGTCTATTTAGAGTTAAGACCCTTTTTCATAGACAGAATTGAACAATAACGTACTGTCCTTCCCACACCATGGTACACAGCAGTTGACAAGCAACCAACCAGTAGAGAGATTTGCAGATTAATCCCCTGCCTTTGGTGGCAACGTTTATTGCAAGTTTGCTTCATTTTCAAATTCTTGATCAAGTGACCACAAGTCCAGTGTGGTCTCTCCTCCAGTGATCAGTCGATATTTCAGTCAAATGCCGCGGAGTCCCATCTTAGAGTCAGTAGTATCAGGTGGACCTCCTGGCAAATATGTCGCAGGAGCTTCATCATTCTTTGAAATTACTTGCTACTATACGACGTATACGTTATTTACTCGACTATGGGACGATCGACATGCATGAACTCGATCCAATCCATTTATAGGTGAATGCACTCAAGTTGATAAACCTTTGAGCAATGAGAAAACGACAATCTAAATTGCAAAAGCATCATTAGTATTTCTAGATATATGTAGTTTGCAGTTGGGAGTTCGATGATTTGATCTAATTGACTATCGGGTTGAGGTGCCACCGGATGGACCCAGCATGGTAATTAAGTCTTTCCTCAACTCATATATGAGGCGGGGAGAATTTTTTTTTATTTTCGAAATGTTAAATTCATTGAAGCCCAAGTGTTTTGTACAAAGTAAGAGGGGAATACCCCAATTGCTACAAAATTTCAAGCAATCTCAAAACAAAGGAGACTTCAACTAGCCAATGAGACTAGCGAAAGAAAACCAATGAGGCACAAGCCTATAGGACTCTAGCTATACTATGATCCATAAAACTTTCGAATGCCAAGTGCTTTTCCATGA
>JAQRGC011553445.1:0-17251 GCA_028659135.1 Plantago lanceolata | reverse complement strand
AAAAAAAATAGATACCTATGAATATAGATGGTCGATTTCCAAGCATGCAAAACTGCATTAATTGCTGGAGATGGGTTGTCAGAAAAAAATTGAAATTAAATACTTAGAAGACGGAAAGTCTCTAAAAAATTAATACATAACAAAATAAAAATTTTCATCACGAGCAAATCATAACAAGTACACCATATCTTACAAGATCATTAGTGTTTGTAGGATGAGGTGGTCAGGGGAAAAAAAAGAGTTTATGATCTGTCGTTTTTTTTATCTTTCTCATTAGATACTGTACGCAGATCTGAGAACAGTAAAGGTCTCTGATGGAAGAGGGTGATCGGACTTCGTTTATGATCGTGATAACAGCAAACAAACAATCCTTTCTGATCAACGGGGATGCTGCTCAGTCGTGGGGGAAGTTCATAGAACAAGTATCAGGTATGTAATTATTCAATTTACTAACAGTATAGTAGGTTCGTAGGCGATTAGGGCAAACTCGGAAAAAAAAAAAAAAGTATGCATCTATGATCTGCTTTCAGACCCAGCCATTAGGGTGTTACTAACATGGGTCCAGTTATTCAGTCTAGTTTAATTTGTAAGATTACAGTTAAAACACAGCCTTTAGGGTTGCCTGGCTCCAAATTAATGCTTTTGTAGTAATTACCTAAGAGGCACATTTAATTACACAAATAGACATCATCAGATATTAAGTTTGAGGATACTGGAGTTATTGCCACAACAAGTTCGGAGGCTTTTTTGTTTAAATATATAGCACATGTGGATGCCATGTTTAATATATCAATAGCCACTCATAAAGCCACTTTTTGTATGAAAGCTAGCTAAAGCCATATGGATGCACATGTACAAAAGATTCAGATGTACAAGTTGTTACTTATGCTAACAGACTACTTACGTTATTTGAACTAGAAAGCCAATGAACTCATGTCTGATAAATACCACTGTATAAATCATTCTGGGTAATAAAGGTATTCCTGATGGAATGAATAACAAAATATCTTAGGTGGTTTTAAAGCCTTGTGCAATGCGTATGTAAAAATGGTACATGTAATACACATTTGTTCAAGTTCAGATGTTCTGCCTATTTGTTACTGTGACTTGCTAATAGTTAATGGTAAGATAGTCTTCAAATAATATTTATAGATGCACACATTTAGACAAAAACTATTGTTACTTATCATTTCAAACTACCTGATAAGGTTTTATCATGATTGAAAACCTAGAATAGATGCAGTACTCTTCTTATTGAAGTCGGGAATATATTAAAGTTCCTAGTTGGAAAATTAAAAAAAAAAATGTTACAGCAACACGGTATTTTTAGTTACAAGATAGACGTTTACAGTCTTGCCATGTAGCGCTTGAATATTTGATGTTGTGTAACAAACTTTAAAACCTGATCTCTTAGGCAGCATTGTAAACATCTAAACTATTGGCTACTTGGTGTATTCAATTACCAGTTGAGAATGTATTTAATTATGCCCAAAAAAACCTAATTAGACTGCTAGGATGAAATTCATAGTTCACTTATTATGCACTTGGCACATTTTAGCGCACCATTTACACTGTCAAGCAACTGGGCTTATTAGGCTTCCAAGTTGGCAGCTATGGCAGTCCTGATTACTAATCGTACATTACTAATATAGCCTTTCAAAGTTGTGCGATTTAAAATAAAAAAATATTCGAGGAACATATATATATTATGATGAACACAGTTCCTAATTTGCATTTTGTACTGCATCATGGGCAACTCTGTAAAAGTGGTTCCACTTAAACAGGAGTTTCAAGCTTTGCCAAGTTGGCATTTTCTCTTGGCCATTGGGCAGTATCAAGTGAAAATTGCAGTTGCCAGGGCATTGCAACTTGTTTTGTTTTTTTATATAAGTCACCACACGCAGTAGTTGGCATAATTTCCCGCCCACTTTGCAACTTGTTTTGTTTTTTTATATAAGTCACCACACGCAGTACTTGGCATTTTGCAACGCATCATGGGCAAATGCAATAATACATTTTTTGTTAAATAGTAAGTGCATGGTTGTGTCAAGTTTTGCGCTCTAAAATCCCAAAAAATATTTCATCAACGCTGCTAAAGATTTCTAGGTAGATGGCCAAAAAATATAATTAAAGTAAGACAATCTCAGTAGTAATAAACTTTGTAAACGCTGTAAGCACTGTTTGTCCAAAAAATAATTCAGTGCATAACTAATGGTGTACTTGGCACATTTTACCGCACCATTTGCACATTCAATAAATTCATCTCAATAACTAAGTATTGCCCAGGGTGTTCCTCATCCATACATAGCACATGTACACACACGTGTGGAAAACGTAGTTTCTTTTTATCTATAGAAAACTGCATTTCAGTTTTATGTCTCTTGGTAAACCAGTTCTTAAGCACAGCTGGCCTTGTGAGATGCCTCATTACATTGCCAAGTTGGCAGGTATGGAGACATGCTGATTCAAGCTACTCAGACTTGTTTTCATATGAATGTTTTCCACTTTAAAATGGAAAAAATAGGTAAAGAACACAAATATACATTAATGAACACATTTGGTACTTGGCATGTTGGAACGCACCATGGGCAAATAGTTGGCACGCAGTAGTTGGCATAATTTACCGCCCACTTTGCAACTGATACGTTTTTGATTTAGTTTAGCAGTAGGTAGAACCTCCAGTCTTACAGAGTGCAATAAAAAAGAATTTTTGTGAGATGATGCCAACATGTGCACTTATGAATATACTCGGTACTTGGCATTTTGCAACGCATCGTGGGCAAATGCAATAATAAATTTATAGTTAAATAGTAAGTGCATGGTTGGCATCAAGTTTTCCGCTCTAAAATCCCAAAAAATGATGCGTTGCACGCTGCTAAAGATTTCTAGGTAGATGGCCAAAAAATATAATTAAAGTAAGACAATCTCATTAGTAATAAATTTTGTAAACGCTGTAAGCACTGTTTGTCCAAAAAAATAATTCAGTGCATAACTAATGGTGTACTTGGCACATTTTACCGCACCATTGGCACATTCAATAAATTCATCTCAATAACTAAGTATTGCCCAGGGTGTACCTCATCCATACATATCACATGTACACACCAGTTTATGACCAAACAAACCTAATTAGTCTGCTACGATGAGATTCATAGTTCACTTATTATGCACTTGGCACATTTTAGCGCACCATTTTACACTTTCAAGCATCTGGGCTTATTAGGCTTCCAAGTTGGCAGATATAGTGGTCCTGATTACTAATCATACATTTCTAATATAGCCTTTCAAAGTTCTGGGATTTAAAATTACAAAAATATTCGAGGAACAAATATATATTAACATGAACACAGTTCCTAAGTTGCATTTTGTTCCGCATCATGGGCAACTCTGTAAAAGTGGTTTCAGTTAAACAGTCGTCTCAATCTTTGCCAAGTTGGCATTTTTTTTTGTCCATTGGGCAGTATCAAGTGAAAATTGCAGTTGCCAGCGCATTGCAACTTGTTTTGTTTTTTTTTATATTAGTCACCAGACGCAGTAGTTGGCATAATTTTCCGCCCACTTTGCAACTGGAGGTGAGATCTTCTTAGTTAAACAGACGATTCAAGCTTTGCCCAGTTGGCATTTTTTCCTGGCCGTTGGGCAGCATCAAGTTAAACCTCCATTTTTTTCAGGCACAAAAAATTCAATTAAGTGAAGTAACAACTGGCCGAGGTATATCCTCATTGGTATGTAGCAGATGAACATAGATAAAGTTGAAAACCTATTGTCTTCTTTCTCTGTACAACACTTCAGTTCAAACACAGTATCTTTGTAAACACCATTTTAAACATTGTTGACATAGTACCTGCCTTGATAGATTGCCAAGTTGGCAGGTTTGAGTATCATGCCATTTCTCCATATGCTTCTACTCTAATATTTGAAAGTATTGTTATTTAAAGTGCCAAAAATTATTGATGAACAGAGATATGTATTAATGTGCCTTCTCGGCTAGTTGTACTTTGTAATGCATCATGGCCAACTTGGCAATACTGATGTGGCTATACCATGAATTAATCAACATACTTGGTGATTACCTATTAGCTAGTCCACCATTAACCAAAGTCTAGAAAGTTGGCAGGGGTTACTGCCTGTGGAAAACGCCAAAATTTATTGACTGTGGCAAATAGTGGCTTTATCAGTTTCATGTTCCTACTGGCCAAAATAGGAAGATTAAATATGTCCACTAGTGATTGACAAGAATCTAATAAAAGATTTCAGCTTCACAAATTTTACAAGGACAACAGTTTTATCTTGCTGAGATATGAATGTAGTGGTTAAATTACTGGACCTTTTCCTTTGAAATTTGTATTTTTAGATGGGTTCAGTATAAGATTCGTCACACATACCTGATTAACATTTTCTGGAACGGTCAGTTTACAAGTTGCAGTCTTTATTGTAGGGAAATGACAAATTAATTCAATTGCATTAGTACCATTAAATATTACACATCATGCACGCCATTTGGGTTGTGTTGCAAAATACCTAATATTTATAGTTGCATTTACTTGCATTACTATTTTGAATAAATCTTACTTCTACTCAGGCATGTATCTAAAACTCATTCTTAATATGTGCAGACATGCTGCAGGAATCAATTGGTGAAACTCCAAAGTTCCAGTTCAAACTGGATAATGACAAGGTCTGCTTGATGTCCAAACCGTGTGACTACCAAAATATGAGGTTGTTTTGTTCAATGACGGCGAGAAAAGTGGTGGAAGTTGAACTTACAACACCTAAGAAAGTGACGGGAAGGACAACTATCAGTACTCCACAAATCAATGCCCGTTCTCCGCAAACAGCAAACATTACTAATACTACGAATGAAATTCGTCCTCTATTTGACTTGAACCAGCCACCAGCTGAAGAGAATACGACGCGCGTAGTAAATGGGCAGGATTCATTTGTAGTAGATGAGCGTGAATTTGAATCAATATACGGCATTTCACGAGGAACCATTGACACACAGAATTTACAGCAACTTGATCAGGTTCCAACACATCTACAGATCCAAAGCGCAGTTGAGTTGAATTCCACTCGTCAGCATGACATGTCTGTATTTGTTTCACAACAGAAAATGGGGGTTCTCAATAGTACTGGACCAGGTACCACAGCTGAAGCCACAGGGAAAAACATATTTGACGTGGAACACACTGTGGATTTTCCAACATATGATAATTCTCCTGAAGAAGAACCAGTTGTGCTCCGGTCAGCAAATTGGGCTTACTATATAAAACATGTGGGACAAGAGTTCAAGGGTGGAGTTAATGAATTCAGAAACAAATTGGTTATGTATGCAGCTAAGTTGGGATTTAAATTTACATATATTCGTAATGATGCTGTGTATGTCCATGCAAAATGTGCGCTTCAGCAGGCAGAAAAGTGTGGTTGGTATGTCAAAGGCGCGCTAAATTCAGTGTCGCAAACGTTTGTGATAAAAGAAGCCAATACCAATCACACATGTACTCTTTCAGTCATGGGTTATGACACAAAAAGACTTGGATGCAGGCTCATTGGAAACCTTATTACTGATGCAATAAGAGCTACACCAACTCTAACAGCAACAGACCTTAAGCAAGAGCTACTCACATATTATGGGTTCAACATTTCATATGACAAGGTATGGAGAGCGGTTGAGGTGGCACGTGCAAATATTTTTGGAGGTTATGCTGATTCATTTGATGAGCTCAGGTGGTATGCAGCAGCAATATTGCATACAAACCCTGGGAGTGAAGTTTTTCTTGAGACAGAACCACATGATAATAGGTTCAAGAGATTTTTTCTCGCATTTAATGCCAGCTTAGAAGGTTTTAAGAAATGCCGACCAATGCTTTTTGTTGATGGTACATTCATGAAGACAAGATACAAAGGTACACTCCTAGCTGCAACGGCTAAAGACGGTAATAATGGTAAGCATAAGTCTCATCAGTGTTCATAAATTTCTTATTGAAGTTTTTAAGTAACGTACTAACATGTTATATAACCTAACAATTCATTAGGTCTATTCCCGGTGGCAATTGCCATAGTTGAGGGAGAAAATAGTGCAAATTGGAAGTGGTTTATAACCAAAATCAAAGATCTAGTACACCATCCACAGGAAATAATGTTTGTTTCCGATAGGGCTGGGGGACTGATGTCAGCATTTGATGAAGTGTATGAAAAACCACTTCACTTCTTTTGCCTATATCACTTGATGCAAAATCTCAGATCAATGTACAAAGGCAGAAAATACTCTGATGTCTATAAAAATACCATGTGCAAGCTACTGCGGGAGGCTGCTTACGCACCTAACAAGCATTACTATGAAGTTGCTATTCAAAAGTTTAAATTGCGCGGTGGCCCAGAGGCACAACACTTTCTAAATGATCTCCCTCCAGAGAAGTGGGCTATTTCGTTTGCTCCTGATGTACATCGATATGGAGAGCTTACAAGTAATGCAGCTGAATCATTTAATAGTTGGATTCTCGAAGCCCGAGCTCTTCCGATCACATTCATGATAGACTGCATTCGCATGAAATTGATGCGTTGGTTCAATGAACGTAGAGACCTGGCTGACAAATGGACTGGTGCACTCACAGCTAGGGCAGAGGAGATGTGGAACCAAAATGATAGCTTAGGGGACAACTGGGCCATAAAAGTCACAAATCAGTATGGAGTCTATGAAGTTCTATGTCCAACATCAACCGTCGTAAGCAATACTTTATCTCTAACTATTTTCAATCGAAATTACCCTAAATTTTGTTACAGTTTTACATACGCAGAGAAACAACATTAATCATGGAATGTGCTATCTAATATCGTATTCATAAAAATAGGTGAATCTAAACAAGAAATTGTGCTCATGCTATCAGTGGCAGATTCGGGGTTTTCCATGTTCTCATGCTATTGCTGTAATCAAAAGATCAAAGTGGCACATAAGGCAGCTTGTAGATAGCTGCTTCTTTACTGACACTTACAAAGACATTTATGCTGAAAATATTTTTCCAATTCCTACTACTGAGAAATTTGAGATGGACAGAACTGATGTTGCAATGACAATCCTTCCGCCAGTAATCAGGAGACAGTTTGGGCGCCCCCGAGTGAAACGATTCAAGGTGGATGCACAAGGACACAAACAGCGAGAATTTATATGCGGTAGATGTGGTGAGTATGGCAATCACTTTTGGACAACCTGTAAGGAAGCTCTATACGATTGACTGAAGGATGTAAAACTGCCTTCAGCTGCATGCAGAATTCAGGAACTTCAGGAAACATCTTCAAGGGTACCAAACTATATCACTTTCATGCCTTTAAAGTACGCATATTATGTTTAATGTATAACACTACGTGATATGTAATAGCAATAAGATTGAATGCATATTGTTATATTAACAAATTAAATAAGCAACTACTAACCGGATCCATTTACTATAGTGGATTTGAACATAAGGGGGGCGCATCATCTCACAATCGTGTGATACATGAATTAGAGCATGAACAAGAGTAACTAAAAATATATATAAAAGCTAAGTATTGAGATGAAACAAAAAATATACCAGATTAAAGCATGTCATGTCCACTACACAGAGATTAGTTGAAGTTTAAAAAGGATGAATCAGTTAGCAGGAACTTGGTGAAAGACTTAAGAACAGATACAACAATAACAAATCAGGTATTAACAACCAAATCTTAACAGGACATGTCAATTCGGTGTCCCTTTCAATGTCCCATCTGTCCAAAAAAAGATTTAAATAAATAAATCAACATGCTTCTACAGTGACGAGATACAGATTAAACCTGACCTACCATGCATGGTAACACCCTATATTTGCTTAACACTAGTAAGTACATAATATAGCCAACTGGGCAAAAAAAAAGGCCAACCTATAATCTTCTAGCCATGGAAACCTGTAAAGCCTACTGTATCACTGCAACCAAACTAGCTTCTACAATAATCTTTTAGGGTTAACTGCAGTTGCTTTTTTTATCGTGAGTTAACAAGCGGTTAACTGTAGTTATAGTGATCTGCTATATAAAGACACCCTGCTAAGATTATTCATACATCAACAACTTCTTTCAAATAACCAAACACAAAGACTGTGGAATGGAAAAAGCAAGATGGGCATGTGATTTCAAAAGGTTTGCAATCATCCTGGATTGCTCCTGCAAGGATATGTTGGTTAGTCATAACTTACTTTCATTTTCCGTTGATTGCTCTCTTTCAAGATGTTTACCTTTGATTCATGTATATTTAATCCTTTCATCTATGTGCTCACAAGTTTCAGTAGATATATATGCTTTTATGATAGCTGTTTGAATATCTGCAAGTTACTTTGTTTACTCAGCTGTAAAAACCCTAGAGTTGTAGATGTTGTAAAGGTGCTTAACAAACAAAAGAGATGATAGGTTCCTTGAACAAGCTTTTTATGTATAAATGTTGAAGACCTGTTAAAAAAAATGATTTACTCAGCAGAAAAAAAGTATTAAAAAAACACAACTTTCTCTACTAAAAAAAGATAGCAGCTTAGAAGGAAAAAAATATATTCACAAGTAGACAATATTTTCTCTATTTGCTGTTTATATTTTTCAGGTGTTTGCACAACATTTGCTATTTTTCGTTTTGTTTAATTTAACAGACGCAAACACGTATTAAATATCAATTTTTCGGTTGTTGCATGATCCTACAAGTATTATAGCTTATAGACTACTTATGACATGATTCGTATAATGAAGCCTCATATATTTTTAAATACTATGAATGCAGTGGCTTCCTACGCCATTTTCAAAAGAACATTTCGGACCAGCCTCACCTGAAACTGTTGTGTTGACTGCCAAGTACTCGTTTGGGCGGAAGGTTGACATTCTGAAGGACAATAATGACGTTTACTTTGTTGGAGACGGCTGGACTGCATGGTGCCAAGCTCTAAAGCTGCAACCTGAAGACGGACTCGTTTTCAAATACGATGGTTATGGAAGCTTCATGGTTGATATATTTTACAAGTGGGGTAAACAATTGGCTGGTCGTAAAAAAAATGAATCGGAAGTAGACGATACAGTTGTTCAATGCTCACAACTGAAAGCAGCTCCGCCACAGCATGATGCAGAATTGCTTATTAGACAGATCAAAGATAACGAAGGACTGTTGGGTTCAGTTGTATTCCCATCAAGTAGTCATGGTATGACATGTTCAGTTCAATTAATTTTTGCTGCTGTTTCAAATAATATCACTAAATTTATGATTCAACAGGAGGTCCAAGGTTTGATTCGGTGGAGTGTTCAGCAGATCGTGAACGTAGTGGAGAGGGTTCACTAAAAGGGAAAGAACCCTGTCAGAATGAGGATGAAGTGGTCGGCTGGAATAGCCCGGAACACTCAACAAATCCCACTGGTAAGCAGCAAATCTAATAACAAAGTCATGCGCATACTGTTAAAAAAAATCTGACACTCATCCCTATCTGTTGTGCATTGCAGAACCAATTACTGTGAAATCCCCGGTAGTCCCTAATCTTAACATCCCCCTTCCCGCAACAATTGAACAAGTTCAGAACTCTCTATTTGGAAATGCAGATAATGACTCATCAGGCTCAGGTGAAATATCTACATTTTGTTCATGCCACTAATAAAAACCACGTTATTTTACATGTAATAGATTATGCTAATTAGTGGAATCAAGACTGCTTTTAACTCTAAAATGGTAATGTTTCAATCAATAGGTCTGTATCCATGGATTTCAGATGGATCGGTCATGCCAAACTTGAATTTCCCATCACAAATGTCTAATGTACACTTGGGCTTCGCATGGCCTAGTATTGCATTGATGAATAACTATGCTCTGTCAGTTGCGTCGAACCAACTTCACAGTAGTAATAGAGCAGTCTTAGATCCAATTGCGCTAACATTTGACATGAACAACGATTTCAACAGCATGGGAAATCAGAATACTCAAACTAATAACCAGCTAGGTATGGATGGGTAGCAAATTAAGATTATCAATTTACTCAGATGTTTAGGCAGCTAGTCTACATATCTTATATAATTTAATTATGCAGATCAGCAAAATGAGGAACAGGAAACTCCACCATTTCAGTTTCAGCATTTTATAGGTACATAAAACAACATACTGATTTAATGGTTAGAATTTTAATTTATTTAGGGATTATTAAGAGCACTTTTACATTGTTATAACATAGAAGTTGCTGATGAGAATGAAGTCAACAATGGTCCTGATCCACTCCCACCACCAGCTGTGACTGGTGTGCCTGAAGAATGGCAGCACCATCGAATAGCTGATGTCAGAATTCGGCCGTCAGCTGTGCATGGTCGTTTCACATTTGTGAGTTCATATATATGTCTGGTAAATATGACATTTCAAAGTAACTTGTAAGAATACATTAGTATATAACGAGCTTCATTTTTATTTGCAGACTATACCTATTAGGTTTGCACGTGCTCAGCTTCTTAAAGGTGATCATTCCAGAACAATGAAAATAAGAGGTGATCCAAGCAACACAGAATGGCAGGTTATATGCAAGATGGATAATTCGAAAGCGCGCATTGTCCATGGGTGGAAGACATTTGCGATACAAAACTTGTTGACTATTGATGACAACTGGAGAATTGAAGTGCACCCACATGATCCTGAGGTGTGGCTATGGAGGAAACTCCCAGTATAGTCATGTAGACTTGCCTGGGTCATCAAGCAGTTCGCATTGACTTGTCATGCACCACAGTAAAACTATCTGCTCAAAATCCTACTTTAATATGGTAATACGTATGTACATATAATCTCGGTAGTAATTTCATGTTTTTCTGTTTAAGTATGTGTGGACTTTAAGTACTCGTGGCATTTTGAACCTCTGGAAGTTTTTGTCAAGTGTACTTCGTGATCTTTTTCCCTGCATGATCACAGTAATAAGAATTGAATTTAAAATAATCGATGAAGCAGTATTGATATTTGTAGTGCAAATACGGCATCCCTATGTAGTTGTTACATTTTTATATATTTATGGAATTATAAATAATGTTATATATGTTTTTTAAAAATATACCATATCTCGTGCAATACTGCATGACTAGTTTATTGGTTCCGATGTAGTGGTTTATATATGTCAAAAGGAAATAGAAACTCATTACAGATAAGATACGACAAGGCAAGTTTTGTATAGAAACACAAGAAATACGAATTCAGCAATTAACATAAACATATATAAAAGAATAACCCCTTTTTTTCTTGCAATAAATACAGATAGGTCTCATTCAATGTAATACTGTAGGGAAATTAGTAATTTAGAAGATTCAAAGTATAGTAGTACTCAAATTGAAAAAGAAAAGAACAGGTAAGAAGAGATAAAATTTTAGCAACTCTGAACAGCTTCTGACAATTCAAATCTTAACCAACAAACTAAATCATACAAAGCAGTATCAGAAACTCACATCCCTAAGCCTTACACCCTTATATAAGGCTACTTATATACATGATCACACATCAGTAGCATACTTCTAACCAGTACATCAGTCTCTGCAACTCATAGATGGCAAACCTATTGCACCCACCACGACAACACCAGAAGTTCTTTAAGGTTCTCAAGTCAGAAAGAGAAGCCTTCCTTGTAAGTTTTTTATTAACTGTTTTTTATAGCATAAGTTGATCATCAATATACTGAAACCATGTTCGTTTACACTACAGATGATTCCTGATGAGTTCCAAAAAAGATTCCTGTCACCCTTGCCGCGCCATGTCACTATACGTGCAGGTGATGGGAAACTTTGGATAATAGCGGTTCTAGCATATAGAGGTGTAGGATACTTCACTGCTGGCTGGAGAACTTTCCGCAAGGAGTATATGCTAAAAAAAGGAGACCTTGTTATCTTCGATTTTAACCGTGAAGCGCACTTTGATGTCGTAATATTCACTAAAAACAGTCTCGAAAAACATTTCCCTACTATTGCCAGGAATGCAGGTGAAGATCCTTTACATGAGAGATCAAAGAGAACAAGGGTTAATATAATAGAGGGGGAATCATCTTCACTAGTACAGACATATGACCTTGAAGCGGAGGACCAGATTGAATCAACTTTAAGCGCGCTGTCACCAGAATCCGTTGATACTGATTCAGGTAAAATATTATATATTAGTGTTAAACTGAATTGTGGTTTCAAAATGCAGTTTTTAATCAAAACTGAACTAACGTAGGGATTATCGAATACATTGAGTCAAGTGAATATCATCCAATGGATGATCAAGAAAGAGTTTCTATCTTTGGTGCCCATGTTCCGAATTGTTACATTGTGATTTTCTCTAATGCGCTTGCACCAAATTATGAGTTGGTAAGAGAACTATTTGTGAATCAATTATTTACCTAGTTCCTTTTGGTTACAAGTCAACAATGACATGTAACAGTGATTCGTTAATTGTATGTAGAACATTCCTGTCGACTTCAGTAGATCAGAGTTTGAAGCAGGGCTCACGACAATCACACTAAAGAGGATAGGACATGGTCAATGGACTATCATATGTTCAATGCAGGGAAATCAGGCAACAGTGATCCATGGATGGAAGAAATTTGCGATCGAGAATGATATTGGGCTATATGATCAGTGTTCATTTGAACGAAACTTGTTGCTCCCAGCTACATGGAACGTAACAGTGTTTAAGAATAAGTAGAAGGTTATATGCTATGTTTAGTGTACTTGCATTTCATCCATCAGATTCAATAATGATTAGAAGTTCTGTATGCGGTTTACACATGCTTTTGGGACATGATAATAAAAGGGCACTTGCTATCACTTTCGAATGCGAGAGAATGATTTAAAATGTTTGCTAAGTAAACTCATGTTAGCAAGAACACACCTAAACAAAAATTTTAATCATGCACATCAGAGCTTCTGCTAAACATAAAAAAACAATTTCAAAATTAAGATGCATAATCATAACAACACAGCTGTTTTAGAATATTGGGTAAGCTACATCTCCTTCATATATGAAACAAGGTGTTGCGCAATATGTCATCAATCATAAATACACATGAACATAAAGTCTATATATATTCACCATTGTTAGTATTAAGTTAAACGCTAGGTGCAAACAACATCAGAGTACGATAGATGATTGACTTAAATTCAGCTTACACACGTTAAGAGACAGATTCTTGCATTATACACAGGTCCAGTTAACAAAATAGGACACAAACTGCAAGAAAATAGTACTCTGATGTACACACACAAAACTAACACACCTTATCAGAGTAAACATCGATATAGTACAATAACTTCATACTGTACAGAATGGCTTGCAATGTTTAAAACAAAGAGTCTATTCAAGCCAGTGGAGATCTAATCGGGATGCCTTTCCTACGGTGCTTCGTTATGCCACCAACAACTCGCAAGTGGGCAGATTTTGGCTTCTCATCACATTTCTGTCGCCTATCACAATCCTTACGAAGAAGATCTCTGCCGAACCTTTGACTGCTATCTTCATCCAGACAAACCTTATTGAAATGGGACTTAAACTGAAATTGAAAAAACCAGACAACATCATACAATTATCATATGAAAGACTACAGAAAAAAGGAAAAAGTTATCATAGTACCTTGCAACCCAGGGAGCAAAAGGGCAAATTCTCATGTAATCCACGCTCACACGAACTACAGCGTCTCCTGTAGTAACGCGGTGGATTGGTCTGATGACGTTCATTCAGGAATATAACCCTGGCGTTATTTATAGTATATGCCTGAATTAAACTTATGTCCAAGTGTGACTCAATCTCAGCGACCCTGACAACATCGTGGTAAGATGATCTGCGTATCTATTCAATAAATACTAGTTACTAACACAATCAGGTTCACAAAAAAATGTATACATCAAGAGAAAGCATTGACTTTATCAGGATTATCGAAGAATTAAGGACTACACACAAGCACAACTTTAGAGATCATATTTTGGTATTATAAGTCGTACATCAGCCACTGCTACAAATGGAACAGACCTGGACTACTCGGTGGTCAGAATGAATGTAAACACATGTAGAACAAAGAGCACCATTTGCGCAATCCAAACAATACATCTTGCATTCAGGTTTGCGGACATTCGGGTGAACATTACATTTGACTGAAAAATCCTCCGACAGAAAAGGCTCAAGCCATCCTGGTATATTACACACTTGGGAATCATTTCTCTACAAACAACCAACTTATCATTGATTTAATAATACTGAATAATTAGAACAGAGGAATAAAAACACTGAACAAGAGCGAAATTCGTTACCATGACTGCGTCAGTAGTCTGATGGCATCCGGAAACCCCAGTAGCATCTGGAGTGTATGCAGATTGCCTATTCATATGCACTCACAACAACAAAATACTGAACCCCCAGAACAAGGTGAAGGGTGAACAAAATGGCCTTTTGGTTTAGGCGGTGGTGCTGCACAGTTCACAATGTATAATGCTCAGAGAAACCTCTCTCTGGAGGTAAAAGAAAAGACCAAACAAAAAATGAAAAGTGCTCCAGTAATCTAATATTATTTTATGTATAGTATAACATACAATTTTAAAAAAAATTGAAAAAGTGGCAACGACATCATTTTATGAATCAAACACTTTCATTGAAATTTTACACAAGGTGTATACTAGCTTGGTAATTAATAATTTAATTTTTCAAAATTTCGTGGTTTCAGTTATTTTTTCTTATTCCATTGAATTATTTGACAATTTATTTCTTTTTAATTAGAAGGTTATTCAGCAATTACCTTACGGTGTACAAAAGTTATTAGTTAATAGTCTTATACGAAGTTCAAACTTAATCATATTTACACAGCAAGTTGATATACCATAAGCCAAATTAAGGAATAATAAGAAAACCTAAAAAGTCAAGAAGCTCAGTAGACGGTGCTAACATGCCAACTTGGCAGATATTATGGCCCACTATGAATCTCTGTCAAACAGATTTGAACAAATTAAAACAGATCTGGTAGGGCGAACATTGTCGAAGGAAGCCGAAGAACATCGAATAAAGTCGAAGACGGAATATTGCTATCGAGTACTGGCGACTGTAAATTACATATGATTCTTGGATAATAGCTGTTTTTGATAGTTTTTGATAATCAATTCTTATTGATATGAAGAAGCCTTCTCTTGTATAAATAGGCCAGCTATTATCAACAACACTACTACTCAATCAATCAAATATACATATGCATCTTCAAGTAGAATAAGAAACACATGTCATCATCGGTGGATGCTCCTCCAGAGGGCGGTAGCTTCATGAAAACGGTTGAAGGCGAATTGGAGGGTTGTTTGGTAAGATTTATCCAGTTATTTGCTATATTGAAATCGTCGAATTCACCCACCAATATATGTATAGTTGTAATAATAGTACTCTCTATATTCTGCAGGTAATCCCTCAAGATTACAAGAAGAAATTCTTATCCCCACTTCCAAGGCATGTTACATTATCCACCGCAGATGGGAAATTGTGGATCGTGGCGATATTGGTGTACAAAGGCACTGCATATTTGGCATCAGGATGGAAAACATTCAGGGATGAATATGCTCTTGCACAAGGGGACCATGTAGTTTTTACTTTTGATGGCGATTCACATTTCAATGTCCAGATTTTTCTAAAGAGTGGAATAGAAAGAGACTTCTCGACCGACAGCGTGCAACTTGGTAATGATGCCTATTCTCATAGGCCAAAGAAGAGAAAGAGCAGCTGTTGTTGTGAAGGAAACTTGAGGATACAAAGAAACAACTTGGTTGAAGAAGAGAATGAAGCAATTGTGAGCTCCATAGTTTCTAAAAGTATGGTTGATGTTCAAGGTATTTATCAACTCCTACATCAATCTCAATCTATTATTATTGTATTCTTTTGATTACATTATGTCACCTTGTCGTCACAGGCTTTCAACATCCACTGAACAATGAAGACTATATTGAGATGGGAGAGGAAGAGCTGAACAAGCGATATGGCGACCATGTGCCATTCTGCAACTTTATTGTTGAAGAGGCTAGCTTCCGTGCACCGTTTGAGATGGTAGTTGATGCTCGCTCATTAATGTTTGTTAAGTTTAGTAGAGTAATTGTCAGGCACAAGCATGATGAAACTTCATACTTTTATATACAGCACATCCCAACTGACTTTGCAAGGGCGGAACTCTCTCCTGGTCTGACTGCTATGAAATTGAAACGCAACGGTCATGGTCACTGGCCAATTGTATGTTGTATGGATGGAAACAAGGCTCACATCATGGAAGGATGGCGTGAATTTGTTAAAGACAACGATGTGCACATGTATGATGAGATATCTTTTGAGAGGAACAGGGTGGACAACTCAGTATGGAACGTCACAATCTTAAGGTCGGCTGAGAACTGAATTGGTACACAACCACAGGGGAAATTATTGTTGGACTCAATTTAGTGCTGCATTTTCACACCCGTCCATGTCTTGTGTCTTTTGAAAAAAAAAGTTAGTTCTTATTAAGTAATCTCTAGATCAACAAAAGTGGATTAAGGCAAGAATGCCCCATCGGTAGGTTTTGATGGCCACTGATCTATGATTTTGTTCCAAGGCATTTAAGTTGTTTGTTGCGTCTTCGTGTATTGTATACATGTTAGCATTATCATGCTTATTAATAAAATTTCCCCTGTTTAGTAGTAAAAATTTGTTTCAGATAATTTATATGTTGCTGCTAAACAGACCAAAACTCATCGTCAGCTTATGAAAACACAGAACGTATAATACTTGATGTAATTTTACATCGTATAAAGTACACTGCTGCATTATCTGAGGCTATTCAAAGGTCTGCATCGAATATTCAAGAACTGAGTTTGAGTTCTTTGAAGGGTACAATGTCCAAGTTGAAATAATTAAATTAATTATTGTGTTAGTTAAATCAAGTGTAAACAGAACTAAATGGATTTGTTTTGCTACATTCGTCAACATATATATTCAGGATATAAAACAAAGAAGTCAATGTTGGTAAACAAACAAATGGATTGGGTTAACTTAATCTTTTGAGTTGTAAGATCCACAATGTTGGGACCAAAACGATTCTTTAACAATGAAAATACAAGTTTCGTAGACAACGTATTAATGCCCTATCAAAATTAAACATTTCATTATGCTTATAAGTACAGTGTAGACTTTTCAAGAAATCTCGGATGGGTTCAAAATATTTGGCTAAAGGCAGTGACTATATCTATGATTATGGCTAACAAGCTTACTATAATGGACTTACTACAA
>JAQRGC011553371.1:0-14528 GCA_028659135.1 Plantago lanceolata | reverse complement strand
GGGGGGGGGTGAAAAGATACAGATCAGTCTCAATTGATCTTCAGAAGAAATCAACTCTATAGACAAAAGCGCATTTCCAGACTTTACATTTTTATAAGTTAGCTTAGCTGTGTTGTACAGTAAGCATTATATTTTGTACATAGCGGTTAGTTAGTAAGTCGGTTAAGAGTTAGTTAGTTTAGGCGCCTATTTTCCATTTCCTATTTAAGCAGCAGAGTAAGAACAGAGAGATCACTTGTTCATCAAGGTCCTCTCTTCAATTCTCTCCGCAAGTCCAATGTATCTTGCAATGTCTCTGTAATTTGATCCAAATTCTATCGATAAACACATTGTTTCCTGTTCATAAGCATCTAATAAATCCATTTTATGTGAAAATATTTTAACATTCAGGCGCAATTTAAATCTTTCATAGGAGTAGTAATCGATTGGAAAAGTATGTACGGTCCCATAGAGATTTAGTTTTATTGGTGGCCAGTATAAAGTGGTTCCAAAAAATCAATTGCCAACACTCATCAAACTTTCACTACTTCTCCAGCGTGATTTTGTACTATTTCTCAATAAAATATAGAGGGGCTGAAGAAAGTATGTCAGTTTGGGGACAGGAGACACTGCAGATGGGGCCTATGTGGATTTGCTGGTTTAATAAACCCAAACCACCTCTATAAATACCTCACACTCTCAGATCAAAATGGCTGGTTTTCGCATTTCAAATTCAAAAAATGCCTCTCTCATAATACGACATTGGATCACACTAATTTCAGGTTTATACCTTCATTCCCCACATCTCCATACTCATGGAGGATTCGACATTGTCGATTGTTTTCCGGGCCGGCGGACGTCCGATCATATTCTCGCCGGCAGAGGTGCCCTCATTCGAAGCTCTTGTCCAGAGATTTAGAGGTCAATCAACTCTTCCTCATCTCCTCAGCTACGTTTTTTTTTCACTCGGCTTTGCAAATAGATTTTCAGATTTATAGTGCTGTCGATATGATTATCCAGGTTAGAGATTGGGGATTTTTCAAATTTTCCCAATTGATAGTTTTCCTCACGGGCATTTCACTGTTGATGGACCTTGGGAGGTGTTAATTCACATTTTTCAATTCCAATTAGTAGCCTTTTGTTCTCCAAATTGATATATTTCTGTATGAAATAAGAATTAAGTGATGTATTTTACTCGTTGTGATTATCTGTTTCCTGCCGGGAATTCTTACAGCTTACATCTTTGTTCTACCAATTACATTACAACTTATTTAGGTGTTTCGTCTGATTTAAATCTTACAGGAGGACATTTTATTTAGTTCTACCAATTACATTACAGCTTATTTAGGTGTTTGTTCTGATTTAAATCGTGCATGAGGACATTTTATTTAGGTCTCCTTAGCTTGAGCATGTTATGTATTCCCAGCAAATTGTAGAGCTAGTATAATGTGTCATTTTGATTTAAATTGGATTGAATAGTTTGATTTTCTAGAAGGGAATGTGACAAACTATGTGGAACAGGTTATTTCCTACAATGGCAGCAAATCCACAGGTCTTCAACTTTGAGATTAATGCTGACCAGAATGTTCCTTTCAATGTGAGGCAGACTACAATAACATGAGGCTACTGTGCACCATGTTGGTATGGACAGTTGTCTACATCGGAGTCCCAGATGTTCGCCCTCTCGCAGAACCGCAACACACTGCAATGTATCACGACACAACTATACCTCAGTTCTTCCCAGTTACAGTGCAGGCACACACCCCGGCAACAGAACAAACAGCCCCTGCCACAGCAAAAAAAAGGAGGAAGCGTGGTACACCAGTCCCCGCTTACTTATTTGATGACCCATAGTGGCCTCAGTTCGACCGTGAGATGGGCCAAATGTTTCCCAAACGGCCGATGTCCAAGCGGCATGCAAGGCAGGTCAGAGAGGACCGTGGGGATTGGTTCTCGGGGGCTTTCACACTGTGCCCTCATTTGATATATGCCCGGAAGAGGAGCCTATTGTTCTGCGATCGGCCAATTGGGTTCATTATATTACGCATGTTGGACAAGAGTTCTCGGGAGAAATGGTAGAGTTCCGTAGAAAGCTCATCAAGTTCAGTACAAAAGTTGGGTTTGCATTTGTGTACACTAAGAATGATGCAAGATATATTCGAGTTGAGTGTAAACAGGCAGAAAGTGAAGGCTGCAAGTGGTTTATTAAGGGGGCGATCAACACGGTGACAAAGGCTCTCGTTATAAAAGATGGGGTGTTGCAATACACATGCAGATTCAACTTAATTTCACGCGATTCTAAACGGTTAGGACATCGTCTTATTGGAGATTTCATCACATATTCGATCAGGGCGACTCCAATATTAACTGCGACATATCTCAAGAGAGATATACTCAAATATTGGGGCTTAGACATTGAATATGATAAGGTTAGTCTCCTAATTGATAACATATGAAATAAGTAGAAGACAGCAAGTAAATGAATTTCATTTAAAAACTTGATCTACATGTACTCAGGTTGGAGATCAGTTGAGGTTGCAAGGGCAAACATATTTGGCACTTACGACGACTCATTTGATGAGTTGCGCTAGTATTCGGATGGGATCCTAAGAACCAATCCAGGAAGCATAGTTGCCCTGGAGACTGAATCAGTTGAAAATCGATTTCAACGGTTTTTTGTCGCATTTGACGCCAGTCTAAAAGGATTCAGACATAGGCCAATGTTATTTGTGGATGGTACTTTTATGAAGACGCGTTACAAGGGCACCCTTCTTTCAGCAACAACAAAAGACGGGAACAATGGTAAGTCTGTTACTATCTTTTATTAGGAAAAATAATAAATTGCTTGTTGGGGAACTACCCTTTATGGTGTGCTCTGCCTTTTCATTATTCTGGTCTTATTTTATATCCTGGATTTTATTATTTCAGGATTATTCCCAGTTGCCATCGCCATAGTGGATTCGGAGAATGCTGCTAACTGGACTTGGTTCATCAATAAAATACTGGAACATGTTAAGCACAACAAAGAGATCATATTTGTATCTGACCGGGTTGGTGGGCTACTCAATGCTTTTGGTTCTATCTCAAGCAAACCAATGCACTTTTACTGCCTATATCACTTGATGAAAAACCTGAGGGGAATGTATCCAGGGAAGAAGTACTCGGACGCATACAAGAATCTACTCTGTATAATGCTGAAGGATGCAGCATATGCTCCAACCAAGATATTGTACGAGAGGGCTATTGCAATCTTAATCGATAAGGGGGGTGATAAGGCATCCCACTTCCTTGCAGATCTACCCCCGGATAAATGGGTTGTTTCTTTTGCACCCGATGTCCATCGCTATAGGGAGCTAACTAGCAACGCTGCGGAGTCCTTCAACCATTGGATCCTAGATGCGAGGTCTTTACCGGTTACTTTCATGCTAGATTGCATACGGATGCAACTAATGAGATGGTTCAATGAAAGACGGTCTGAGATCACAAAGGCGACTGGTGCATTCACGCCAAATATGGAAGAAAAGTGGAATACCGTTGCATATGTTGGGGCAAACTGGGTACTTTTCCCCTCAAATGTACATGGCATCGTCGAAGTTATCAGTTCAACCACAACTATGGTATGTTTTCCAGTCCCCAACATTGCTTTTTGTTATTAGCCTGGCATATCCAGGGAAAACATAGCAACTGAAATATTTTTTTTGGGATTCAGGTGGATCTGCAGTCAAGGAAGTGTACTTGCTATCAATGGCAGATAACAGGGTTCCCCTGTGTACACGCAGTACAGGTCATCAACAAATCTCTCTAGGATCTGCGTCCCGTCATTGATAAGGCATTCTTTATCGACACCTACAAATCGGTCTACCAACATAACATCTACCCCATCCCAAAGACAGAAAAGTACGAGTTCTTCGACTTAAATCATCCTACCAAGATTCTGCCTCCAGTCCACAGAGCTGTACCAGGCAGACCCCGTAAAATTCGGATACGGTCGAAGGGGGAGTCTAATCAGAAAAGGTTCCTATGCGGACGTTGTGGTAAGTACCGGACCCACTACTGGACTACATGCGCCGCTGCCCTTGATGACTAGTATGAATATGTAGATTAATATGTATTGATGGAACAACCAAACATGTTTTTGTGTAAAAGTGGTGCTCTTAGTCATAAACGCGTTTTGGGGGCTTAAAAACTACTTCTGCTTACTCTCACTCTACCCTACCGGCAATGCTGGTCTTCTCTTTTTCAAATCTTCCTTGTGGTTTTAGGATTATTCCCACAGTGCTCTTACTTATAATCGTGTTTGTGCATTCCCAAAATACTTGCAATGCTTATTTACTCTACCCGTCAGTCAATTATTAACTTGTTTTGACTTTCCATTTCCCGGTTCTGAGTTTTATAGACAACATTTTCTTGTTTCAGGATTATTCCCATATTTCCCTTAAATATTTCAAGGAGTTATTGCATTTCCTGGCAGGGAGAATCTTGCCTGGGCTGAATACATTTTCAATAAAT
The DNA here is from genome assembly GCA_028659135.1 of Plantago lanceolata. Lineage (NCBI taxonomy): Eukaryota > Viridiplantae > Streptophyta > Magnoliopsida > Lamiales > Plantaginaceae > Plantago > Plantago lanceolata. The sequence goes on along the minus strand of JAQRGC011553371.1, from coordinate 10,040 downwards.
CTGGTTTTTGTTGAGCAGATTCCCCTGAGGCAATGTAAAATTTGTTCATACTCGAGTTGGCACAGTTACTATTTGGAAATGTTTGTAAACCAGACAAAAATACCCAAAACATTTCAGCAAACAGCTAGTTCGAGAGAACATATTAAAGCAATCGAATCACAAGACAATAACAAGATTAAAGTACACAATCCCATCACATGCAAACTTACTAATCAGTAGACAAATACACACATATGAATACCAAACCCATAATCTCCGGCTCCACAGTTTCAGACAATGCCCTAACTTGGTGACTGGGTCAAGTACCACAATCTTCTTACTTAATTCATCCAATATATTACAACGCACATCTGAATACGGATCCAAATCCTCAAACTTCTCAAACTTCAAGCTTGGAAATCAGAACGTTCCAGATTGATGCATCCTTTGCACTTTTCTCTATCATAACTGTGTCGCCCACATCCAAACCATTGTCCGCGAGAAACTTGGTCCACCCATGTGTGACCCTGGCAGACCCATCAGACATTGTGCACAAAATGGGCCAAGTATTTACAAAGCGTATTCGCAGGTAGCGGATTGATAAACCAGCCTTCAATTGAGTTGCAGCAAATCCACTTTCAACCTCTTGCATTAGGTTAAACCCTGTTAGAACCCATTCGCACATCAACTTGCGCAAAAAAGCCAGATTAAATAATGGGGACCTGATTAATACTACCACAACAATACAAAATGAAACTGTTTGATCAGAAGTTTTACGAACTTCAAACCACAGCGACTAATAAACCATTTACCTAAGAAAAGGGAAGGGGACTAATGGATGAAAAACATCGTGGTATTGGTGTATAAAATGTAATGATAAGGCAAGGAAGGCATATGATAACAGGGGTAGTTACAAAAGTGCTGTTAGACACAAACCCAGGATTAAACTAATAAACATACCATGATTAAAACTACGCATGTGCTCATATTATACCACATCATATTATACCACATCATTAACCCATCTTCATACATATTTACTTATATTTATAATTCAGATATGGCTACAAGGCTTTTATTGAAGAACTCAGCCAAATCACTGTGTGGACTCCACTAACCTATGCCTACTTCAATAACAAAAAATTCACAACCATATCAAGCAGGGGTAGCAATTGTCTCACCAAGTGTGCATCGCCCTCAACCTCGCCGGCCACAAGAACCGTAAAGAAGTGTGGAATATACTTCCCACAAACAGCAGACGCGGGGTCAAGGGCTTCCATGCATTTGCGCCGTTTTTCTAAATCACAAGTCCCACACTTGCTACCAATGGAACCTGCAGTATATAATATAATCAGCCCCATGAGCTAACACATTGACACCCAATATAAATTAAACATCAAAATCCCACCTGCAACTAGTCAAGCACAGTGACCACACACTTTTCTGGGACTCATCCCAACAAACACAATCTTGTCAGCAGCCAAATTCTCAGCCTCACTTATAGGCCCCTTCACATCTACCTCCGATATCACAACGGCAGAAGGGACACTACCATCAACTTGCTTCTTAACTTCTACTCCATCACCATTCATTATTGTCACAAAGAAGTGTGAATCATGATCATACTGGAACATGAGTATATAATACACATTGATCGCGTAATCTTTCCAGAAGTCTGACCACCCACCACCAAAATGTACTTCACTACCGATTTCTTCTAACAAAACATGCCAAATCTTCTTATCAACAGTTGACAGAATAACGTGCCTAGGTATAGGAACCAGACTCTCGACTGCAAATACCTTAGGCACTACCTGGTTTAAGAAGAAACATCCCCATCAATACTACACCCCAAAACTATCAATGCTTATCAACGATAATCATATCGAACCATGCAATCCAATTGTACACATTTTAAATCAAGTTGTAAGCATTCTACTAGCAATTTAAGCAACACGATTGACTGGGAATATATAACATGCTCGTGATAAGGAGACTGACCATACGAATAAAATTGGAATGAAAACCTGAATAGGTTGTAATTTAATTGGTTTTACAAAGGTTTAATCATATCGAATGGCAATCCCGCCAGACTTAAAATCCAATTGTACACATTTTAAAGCAAAATGTCACATTATACTAGCAACTTAAGAAACACGATCTGCTGGGAATATATAACATGATCTTAATAAGGAGACTGAACATACGAATAAACTTAGATTTAACCCCTAAATAAGCTGTAATTTATTTGGTAGAACAAATATTTAATCATATCGAATAATGTCAACACAAATCAGACCGATACCACATAGAAAAAATGATTGTGAGACTTACAATCCCGCCAGGCTGAAGCGCAGCTATTCGAACGGCGAAACGAGCAATCGCTATATCTTCGACATACACGAATCTGTCGAATTTCACTAGGTTCCCAATGAATTCGCCGACAGCTGTTGGCTCGGCTTGTTCCCGACATAGGCCAACCCTAACTCGGAATCAACTGGGTCAGAAAAAGTAATAAATAAACTAACTAGACCTTGAATCATAATGAATAATCATACAGATTAAGCGAATATCTCTTACCTTGATATCTCCATACTCAGAAGCACCTTCACAATCAGCTATTGAGATGAAGTTAGGCTAAGAGTTTCCCAATTATGAAATGGTTGTGGATCCCCAATTCTCCAACAACCTAATAACTCGCATCTATGCTGGTACACCGGTCCTCGTCAAATTAATAATTACGCCCTGCCAACACGGAAAATGGACCGGGGACGCTATTGGGTTTACATCGACGCGGCAGTAAGCCTAACATAGTTTGGCCCAACTGTTGTACCATCTCAGCCCTGTCATTGAAGGTAAGAGATTTCCCAGCAATGATGCCCGCCCGACAAACCGTACTCGTCCCTTCGAAATTCCCGCCAACCCACGAACCGCCTATAACTACCAACTACACCAGGAAATTGGATTTCCCACCAAAATCCCCGAATCCCAATTGCCAAAAACCTAAACCCTAATTGCGAAGAAACACATCCCCCATGGCGCAAAATGTTACCTGCTCTCTGAATGTCAGGCAATTCTCCTGCGATTGTCACACCCGACCCACGGAACGATACTTCATCGACGTGAAGTCCACTGAAGATGAATACCTGGTTTTTTTCGATTATCTTCTCTGATTTTTTGTTCCCCTTTCAATTGATTAAAGTGACTTCCTAATTGATCTTTCATACAGATAATCCCATCTGCCTGGCGTGCCCTATACTGGCGTCCGATGCCGAGGCAACTGGCAATTGGCCCGTGTGACGGCAGTATTTGGGTGGTCACTACTCACTTCTTCTAGGGACTGGCATTGCTTGCTAAAGGGTGGAGGGCAGTAACTAAACATTATCGCATTCAAACAGGAGACAAGTTGTGGTTTGAATATGACATGGAGGCACATCTGAAACTATTTGTTTTCCGACCAGATGGTACTGAAAAGAAATGGCCGGTGATTAGACGTCCTGAGGGCGCCCAATGCTATTACCATGGAGCCCGTGATTTCGAAGTCACTGTTGGAGAACTCACTAGGACAAACGGCAATCCTGTTAGGGGTTTGTTATTTTAAGTCCCTATCGCTGGTTATTACATTCCACACTACTCAAACTGATAATCTTCTAACATTAGTTAAATGCTACTTGCAGAGCTGATCGAGAGGAACCGGTACTTGCAGGGCGGCATTTGGACGCCATACTTTGACTTTGTGTTATGGACCGGGGTCTTCGCACCATCATTTGAAATGGTTGACAAAAATTTCTTAGATTGTATTTTATAAAGTACTTGCCTTTTACACCATAATAAATAGCTTCTTTGGTTGCAGCCATTGCTGTCGGCATTTGCACATCTCTGCCTCCCACGCGGTTTCAGTGATCCGAAATTGAGAAGGAAAGGTGCGGGGGACTGGGACATAAAATGCTATAACAATGGGTTCACTTCAATTGTGTTGGAAGGATGGCAGGCTTTTTCACAAGATAATGAATTGGTTGAGTACGATGCTTGTGGTGTTGAAAGGAATCTGCTCAATTCTGATGTATGGAACGCAGTGGTGCTAAAAAAAACATGGTAAAGCTATATAAGCATGCCTCCATGTTGCAATTTTTTAGTAGTTATTGAGAAATCTGATTTTGGAATGCAATGTGGCTTGGTGGGACGGCACCAACAACAACGACCAACTCGGGTTGCTTATATGCTAGATTGCCGGTTACTTTTACCAATGTAAAATATTGCCAATCCTATATGATCATGAATTTCTGCTACCACAGGAATCAAGCAATTAAGCCAGCTATATACATATATATTTATAAGATGTATAAAGCCTGAGTTTTGTGAATTTCGCCCTCCCATGTCTAGTTTCACAGACGCATTCAATGCATAAGAAAAACCAACATCAAGGTTCCACACACAAACAGATGAAGCAATCCGACGTGAACATATCAACTACATGCCAATTTGTTAATCACCTGTTTACCAGTATACACAATATATCCGATTTTCCTGTGGGGTGTTAATTATTAAAAATACACTTCTTCTAAATCATGTGAATTCTCTAAGCTTGAACACAAGTACTTCATGTGAAAATGCAAGATACATATAGGAAACTAATGTCTAGGTTACTACATAGTCAGTTGAAGAAGCCTAAATACTACGACACGAAGTTCAATATATAGTTCAAACTTACATATATCAACACTACAGCCCCAGGTTAAACTGCCTCCACCAAGCAAAACAACACATAAATGGGCAATTAGCTAGTACGTACCCAACGAAAACATGATCATCTGCACCCACTTATATTACATTACCTTATCAATCTTTCCTATATATGTTTATATACCAGATCCTGCTATCATCTGAGTCCACTTCGATTCCAACCTGATCATTGGCTTTAATATGATTGTAAAGTGCAAAGTCAAGACAACCAATTGTAGCAAAATCAGCAGTCTCGGTTAAGTTACACATAACATTCCAATAGATGCCAGTAGCATCAACCCTGAACATTCTTGAATTGTTCCCAAAGGTTAAGTGATTGCGCGCCCACGAGACAGGCAATTGTTGCAACAAGTTTAATAACATAGCCCATTAATATATTACCAGACTACCTGTTGCAGCCTCACAATTACTGACACAAGTATAGCAAATTAAGTTGTATACCAGGGCCCCATGCTTGGCTAGCGCGTTTGAACGAACTGAAACAAGTCCATCAGTTCCATCCTCAAGTGTGTGCTCAGGATTTACTCGAATTTCAATACCACGCCTACGAGTACTCCTCCCATCAACACCATGTGCCCCTACAGGAACCACGAATGTTAGTCTGCACAGACCGCACTCCATTGTTTACAAATACAACTAGCTTACTTGAGGCCTTGTACAGCTGGTCCTAGCTACCGGACCCGAGCCCTTTGTCACATGCACAAGACGCGATTTAAATTAAACAATTAACAACATACTAATCCCACAAATTAAGATAACTTATTTGAGCGCTTAGCATGCATCCTGGATCGTGAACCACTTCCTCTCATAAGAACATCTGGTGATTTTTCCGGGGCCTTCCCGTATCGGTGTGCCTGGGGCGAAACATCAGCTTGGTCAACATCCTGAGCGGTCTCTCTCCTACCCCTTGTTACACCTGCCCTCTTTCAGCATGTTGATAATGCATTTTAATATTCATGAATTCCAACAAGGTACAAAGAAAAAATCTCCTTACTCTGTTATAATGTGTTGTCATATGTTACTCAGTAATACCTGGTAATGGTTCGGAAGTTTCACGCTTCCTCCTTGCTCCATCCCTGCTGGATTCAATTCCAGATCCCACTCCTCCTGTTGCAACATGATGAAAAACAAAATTATACACAACATGCAAAACATATGGAAGGAATTGCACACACTGATTTTGTGCTACTCCTTATTTGCATAATCCAATCAAATATCATACTACCTTTCTTGGAAGCCCCTTTGCGCTTCCCTGCATACATCAAATAATAGGATTAAACTATCTCTGCCTCATGAAGTTATCAGATAATATAAATACGTATAATGTTACCACAAACATCTGATCTGGAATTACCGTGCATCCCAACAACTCCTCCATCATGAGCTGCATCTTCAAATAGCTTTGATAGATCCGATATCCCTCCATTCAAGATGGTATTTGTTTGCTCCCTCGACCACCGTAGCAGATCAGTAGCATGAGCAAGTCTTTGCGCTGTATACATAGAATAACATTAATGAGCATACAGGGGGGAACCTCATTTAAATGATAAACAAATCAATATAACAAACCCATTGCGCGGTGCTGAGAACACTGAACATCATCTTCTTCGAAATCAGAACTGATTTCCATTGTCGTTGGGACCCCATCCGTACGAACCGTGCCAGTGCTAGCATTGTCCTGATCATCACTAAGCAACATCCCTATGTGATGAAACCAACAAACATATAAGAATATTGCTGGATCAACATCCTGGCAACTGAGAAAACACATTTGCTTGAGTCATGAATCAACTGTACCATCATAATCAGGACTGTCAGATGACGGCGGGTTGTCGGAATCAATATCTGCCTCATATGCATACGGTTCTACGATTTTCGTTAGTAGAAGCTCACATTCAGTCTTCTCATCACATATTGTCACCATGAAATGCAGTCGCCCATCATATGAAAATACAAGTGTATCATTTTCCTCAAAGTCATAGAACTCCCTGAATATCCCCCATCCAATTGTCAGCATCACCTTGCCACCGCGCTTCTCTAACTTTGCTGGCCATGACATGCCATCTCCAGTAGTCATTATTATCTTAGCAGGATATCCCTTCTTCCATTTGTTTTCGACAAACAATCCTGGGAAAACCTATAATCACAACCACTTCATCAGTGAAATGGCCTCTAGTTTCTCTCATACCCATTAATCGAAATCGCTAAATAACTTTCAGGCTACCTTATATCTCAAGGTTGAATGCAACACAACAAAAATGTATCTAGTAATGGATCAATTAGATGGCCAATACCACACTTCACAGAACAAGCAACGGAATGATCAATTCGCCCGGATTAAGGTAGCCTAACTAAAACAATAGATGAACATTACCTCTGTATTATGTATTATCGATACAATTGGAATTGATCATTTGTGATTAAGCTACTACAAATTTAAATGCATGAAATAGTAAAATCTAGGCGCAGCAGACTTCACATGTCAATAAGAACATACAGATCCGAAATTCAAAGGTACAAATTGTTGTATATATATTGATTACTTATTCCAGAAACATAATCTACCATCCCAACAATAATGAACAACAATTTCACTATAAAATAACACAAGCAACGCAATTCATTCCTATACTTAAGCCAGGAAACTCACCAGAGTAGTCATGTTTGAGCTTGTCACCGTCTTCTTGGAGCTTGTGTGGTGTAGATCTCCAACTGTGAACAATCTACTCTTCTTGGCAGCTATTCGGAGACTTGCAATTTCCTTCGATCTCTAGGGTTTTGGGTATGAGTGGCTAGGTGCTCTGTTTGGAATGGTGCAGGGCAAGTTTGCTGATAAACAGAGCAACTCTTTGGTTCACTAAGCGAAGTTAGTAGTTTCGGTCACCTCACATTTAATGCATGTGGACCCCTAACTAGTACAAAGATTGGGCAAACCCATTTTTTGGCAATGCTAGTTGTACCGAAATCACATTACATTAACATTAATCCCATTCATTGCCTAACTCTTTCTTGTTATTATTTGTGGTTTTAAAAACGACATGGTATGCACTCTTGTTCGATACTACTATTTATGCATTCATTCACACACCCCAACAGTGTAACATCGACTAGTCAATGTTACTATATCCAAAATTGCCTACGAAAAAGAACTATTTGGGTTAGCTGATATTCTACATGTTTTCATATTTTTGTTGGCCCACTAGATATCGTTGATCCATACAACCCCACGTACATTGGTTGTCTCGTTTGGTATTCCCATCAATCGAACGCCTCAGGCAATAAAAATATCACTATGTGCCTATTAAAGCATATTCAATGCCCCCGTGATACTGTAATACGTATTGTCCCAATACTATATACCCCTTTATAATATCCCTATTTACGAAATGAACATTATTATATCAACAGTAACACATTGATCCCTTCATTATACAACCCCATATTATCTTTTGAGGCGCCACCACCAATTTACAATAATAGGGTTTTTTCAAAACAACCATTACAGTTACACAACTCTGTTCTTAAATTAGAATTTCATAACTTCATTATTTGTGTCTATCATCATCTGTATACCCTTGCCGTATCATATGTACATCCGTATCACTTGCACTCTTAGGATGAATCTCTCTCATGATGGAAGGGTTGAATCTCTATAAGCACGAGATCAGTTGACATGGACCATATCCCACGCATCCAGAATTTGCATCATAACATTGAAATAAAATCCGGCCATTTAATTTATCTAACAAACGTAGCATCTACTAACTGGTGGGCTAACATACCGAATATGTATATATATCAGGGTTGCGAATTCTCTCCACATTTTATCGGTTCAACTTCTACCTCAGAGCTGACGTGTTAACTTCCACAACTGTTTCCCTACAACACTCAAAAGGATGTCATTATCACACATAATGTAAAGGAACACTAGTTCTATAAACTATAACGTTGTCCCATGGGCTTCGTTCTCGTAACTTATAACCACGCTCAGGGCCGGTATTCAACTAGTCTACCCTTACGGTGGTTAGTGGACACCATGTTACTGTCAACAACTACACAAATCTTGGCTTCCTTTATCTATCCTACATCTCTATCATACTATTGGTCTCTCATGACGAATCTATCCCATATTAAAAGGGTTGAATGCTATAACCACAAGATCAATTATCATGGACCATACCCAACCCCTCCAGAACTTGCATCATGACAGTGAAATAGAATCCAAACAGTTGTGGTACACTCTACTACCTTCTGGAGTTAAATACGGAAAATGTGTATGGTTCAACACCAGTTCACAATTATCGAATCATACCCCCCATTCCCAGTAAGCGGAGGTGGAGTTGCTGATTATACCGCTTTTTAAAGTGTTGTCTAATGTAAATTATACGGGACAACTGTTTTCGACAGGTTGTGTTGGCCCGAAAATATGAAGTATGCCACATGAATAGCGCTGGGTGGGATTTGATAAATATTAACATGGGCCGATCTACCTAGCCCAATCAAGATTAAGTCCAGGCAGCCCAGCTTGATCGACTAGTATATAACAATGCACTTGCCCCTTTCTATTTCCACCTACAACTACCCGCAGCTTCAAAAATTAAATTATTAACTTTCCGATAGCCAAACTCAGAAACTCCCAATCCTGCCGCAAATTTCTTGGACTCCGACCCAGATCCGGTGCCCATGCGGCGACGCTGTTCGGAATTCACCTCGTGCACGGTCCCTCACAACAACATGAAGTTCCACAAGTGCGAGTATTACTTCAGAGGTAATTTGATTTCTACACCCTTAACCCTAACCCTCTCACTCTCAAACCCATCCTATAATTAATTTTCCTACATTATTGCAGGTGGATCTCACGTCTGGTCTTGGGTAAATGGACATGTTTGTGTGCAAGAGTGCAGGTCAGCTGAATCAAGCAACAACCAATCGCCCGCCATGAGGGATCTGCAAACTCGAGCGGCGGAAATGGAAACATGGATTGTTGAACTGTAGTCCAGGATTGACCAAGCAACCTTGAGAACAACGGAATTAAATGCGCTTGTGGACGCGGAGGTTGTTCTGAAAAAAACAAGCACAATCTGAGGTATTGGAGTTGGTTGCAATCGTTAAAAAGGCTGAGCAACGCCGGTCTGCTCTGGAATCCAAGCACAGTGCAATCAAGAAGAGATTCGTCCTACTCCTGGCCCAGAACAATGCATTGAAGAAAGGAGCTGTTTGTTAGGAAACTTGTAATTTTGATGAGCAATTCCATTAAAGACTAAATTAGGATTAAGTCCAGAAATTAGTACTCTTAAGCCTGTAGGTAAACCTTGTTA
>JAQRGC011553288.1:0-13655 GCA_028659135.1 Plantago lanceolata | reverse complement strand
CTTGCGCACATTAATGATGCATACATATAGTGAAAATTTTAATATGGCTAGGTTCTTTATACCCGACCTGATATTATGACAAGATAATTGACACAATGGAGTCTCTCAATTTGGTAAAATGATCATATGATCATCCTTAGTTAAAAAATACAACACAAAGAACTATATGAGAATGAGATCATTCATAGCGCCATTTAACTAAAATAGTGAAGTATTTAGTTTGTCCATCAATACCATTGGACTTTAGTTACACCATCCAACAAAATGTCTCTCAAGTAGTCACTAATATTGTTAATGAAAACATATTTTCATATATTCTCACTCGTCGTTGTGAGGAATTTATTCAATAAATTATCCTTTTTTACAATCGTTTTACACGTTAAACGGTTTATTAATACAAACTCTTTATAATTAATTAATTTAGACTTAATAATAGTTTTCATGAATATTGTTCGTGAATTTGACCCTCGCTCACCATAGAGTGCCAAAGCACTTTCAGTTGCATCATTATAGTTCATTCATTTTTTTTAATCTCATGAGCTTCACATTTCATATACAAACAAGTTTATGCGATAGTGAAGAAGGAAATGAATTGGTGCTGTTTTTTAGATTTTGACATTGATTATAATTTTGATTCGTTTTACGAGTTCATGTTTAAAATTTAAATTAATGGTTTTCTTAGCCTGATCTAAAATGATATGAAATTTTATAATTAGAATAAGATCAACATCCCAACAACACTCGTATTATCCGAACTTCATATGCAATAAATTATTGATCTGAGCAATTTGATTTTTCTCTATTCGGATTTCGGACGATCCGTTCACCACGTTTGAATTCCTCTAGCAACCTTAGGCTCTATTCTCTCCGTCTCAACAGAACAGAACAAAACACAACAAAACAGAACTGTAGTATAAAATATAAATAAGCAAGACAGAACATAATAGAATAAAATTGAGTTTTCAGACGAAAAGAACATAGCATTATTAATTTTCTTTACCATATCAATACTGATGACACTTAGTTCGCGAATTAGTACGTGTTAAGTCGTCGTAGATCGCCTCATCCAATCTGAAAATAGACCTTTGAAACTCGTTGGACCCGTATAACATGCAACCCTAATTTACAGTCTCCTCTCTTCTTCCCACAGCCGTGAGCTTTCTTAAGCTCCTCTTCTCCGAAGCAGCTCAGCTCATTCTCTCTCTAAAAACTCTAAAAATCAATCGCCGTAGCTCAATTAACTGTTTCATATCTGTCTTTATTCAAATTGACTAAACCCGTACGAATTGGCATCGTCGGCCGGAAATTGGACGACGGTAAGTTGAATCGGCATTTGGAGCCAACATGGGTGGCTCTAGGGCTCAGGTCAACAAGACGCACAAAACTAAGTATGCATCGAAATCGGCCCGCAATGTCCACAAGGTCTCCTCCGCAAAAGGTCGTTCTGTCTTTTTTTTTTCCCACTGTCATTGAAAGTAATTTGTATGTTTTTGATGTACAATGAAACGGAAAACCTAGAACATTAAGCTTTATTGTAATTCATATATGTCAATTATACGATGATTGGCTTGTATAGTCTACTATTGGTGCGTGTCTTTTATCCTGATGTAAAATTTGATTTGTTGTTACTGTTTCTCATCTCAGACAAATTTAAGATGTCGAAACGTGATGTTATCAAAGGAGCTAGAGCTGCTCGGCTTCAACGTAACAAAATGGTACTTATTCTGTCACTCAGTTTTTTTAATTGAATTGGTTTTAGTTTTGCCACTAAAGAGTTTAATCCATATCAGTAATTTAAATCGAACCTGAAGGGAATTGCTAGTAATGTGTTTGTTAGTTATGGCTATAAAGTATGATATGCTCGCGAAATGGACTTATAAACTTATATTCTTGCTGTTATCAAATATCACTAAAGAAGAAATGTAAGATGTGATACTATGGTGTATTTAATCTTATTTCTATTGTGGCTTCTCTTTATTTTATTCTATTTAGCATATCCTAACTGGATTAAGATAGAAATGTTTTTACGGAATCAAACAAGAAAGTGGTTGATTGTGTTACTCTGAACTATTCTAGAATAATTCACACACTTACTAAATTAGAAAAAAAATTTGAAGCTATCAAGTTTCTTAATCTGATACAGTACCCATAATTCAGGATAAGCTAGCTGCTCTTGAAGGAACGGTGAATTCCCCCTAAATATTTATTTGAAATGATACTTAGTTTGTATCAATGTTCTCATTGGTTCCTTACGTCTGCCTCGTTGTTTTTTTCAGATTATGGAACAGAAAAGGGCAGCAGTGATGGAACAGAAGAGGTCATCGTCAGGACCCAAGAGTCCTCCACGTGTTATTGTGAGTGCTTATTTTGTGTTTATTAGTTCCAAGAAGCCAAATAAGTAATTAAGTATAAAGATGATTACTGATGGAATTACTTTTTGTCTCACACACATGAAAATCATAGATGCTATTTGGCCTTTCATCTTCTGTGAACATCAACTCACTTGAAGAAGACATCTTATCATTGTTGTCTGCTGAGGGAAATGGATCAGTTTTTCCTGCTGTTGCTTCACCCCAGTACAAAATGAGAGCTACGGTACGCCCATATATGTATAGCTTCTGTATTTATGTTAAACATTTTTACATTCTTTGATTTGATATCTATGATGTTGAAATTGGAAAAGGTTTGACCTTGATATGATACAAGGAGAACCCGTTCAACCTGAGTTGGCATAGTTTTCCAGAAACACATTGGTGGCTGAAACTCTTTTGATAACATTAAATTGAATTGAGTTTTATTATCTCCTTGTTTGAGATAGTTTCGTATAAATATTCAAATTTTCTGTGGTAGGTCTTGAAAGCACCTCACGGTGACCTATTGACCTGCGTGGAGATGGCAAAGGTAATAATAATTATTTATCTGTTTTGTGCTTATTTTTGGATTATTGGCTATATACTTGTTTATAGCACCGCATTCTTCCACCTTTGTACTGCTGAGTGCTGAACCAGGCTTTTTGCAGGTTGCTGATTTGATTGCTTTTGTGGCATCTACAAACTCTTTGTATGAAGAAAATGATTCCAGCCATTTTATTGATTCATTTGGATCTCAATGCCTGTCTGCTTTCAGAACACTTGGTTTACCAAGCACCACAGTTTTCATTCGTGTAAGGATTTGTTTTTTTCTTTCCTTTTCCTCCCACTTTTTCCTGTCACCTTGTTCACTTTTTCTTTCTTTTCTTTTCGGCAATGCATATTCTTCTATTTATGTTAACTTGTTAAAGCTTTAATAAACTCTAATTTATATGTTCAGGACCTACCAACTGACATGAAAAGAAAACAAGCGCTTAAGAAGATGTGCGAATCTGAGCTTTCTTCTGAATTTCCTGAGGGTTGCAATTTTCATATGGCTGATGACAAGAACGAACTGCATAAGGTTAAATACGTTCTTTTAAACAGATGTTTAACACTTTAAATATAAGATAGACTAGATATGTGTTCACATCTATATTATATAATATCTGTCTTTTGTATTTTGACATTGGTATGTATTTTTTCCTGCATCTTGGTTATAGTTCTTGTCACTTTTCAACGGGCAAAGGCTTACTGCACCTCACTGGAGAAATCAGCGTTCTTATGTCATGGGTCAAAAGGTATATAATTTCAAACAGTCCAGTGCTCTGCAGTTTTGATTTCAATATTTCAAATTTCTACTATATTAGATTATACTGTCATTCAATGTGCTGAATTTGCTTCATGTTTGGCCATATAATAAAAATTTCAAAGGCAACTTATGATTAGATTCTAATGTGGTTGAGATTTTATTTAAACTATGGATAGCTGTATAATGCTGTTTGGACAACTTTTGGGCCATTGCATTGAGTGTCATTATTGTTGTTCTTATCATTATGCTACTCTGGTACTTCATCACTGCTGCCTTATTTTTGGTGAAGTATGTCTAGAACATATGCTTATTATAACCTTTTACAGAAGCACCTGGACATATTTTTTCTGATCCCATCCTTTACCCTTCCAAGTGTTCATTCTGTGCACTCATCTTGTCAGTATGCCACTATTCCGTATGTTGAGAACATTATTTAGTATGACATGGTCTTGTCAAATGACTTTTTTCCATAGCAGATGCGTATGTTGGCTGGTTGCTCATAACTATCTGGAATGGTGTGGGTTTGGGTATCCTAGAATGGGCTTCTGCTATTTGTATTCTGATATATGAGCAAAACTGAGAGATTGGTTCTTGAGTTACCACTTATCATATGAATGGAGCTCAGTTAGTGTTGATGACTTATTAGGGATTGGTTTATTGCAGGTTGATGTAATTGCTGATGAGAACAATTTAGGTAAATGTACTCTTGTGCTCACTGGCTATGTACGTGCCCGTGGCCTCTCTGCCAATCAGCTGGTAACATCCTCTGTCTATCGCATTAAGTTTGTAATTATTAATCTATACAGCATGCCATGCCAGTATGTAAATATTTCGCTATCAGGTACATGTTACTGGTGCGGGCGACTTTCAAATGGCCAAAATCGAAGTTCTCAAGGATCCCTGTGCACTGAATCTTAGGAAAAGACAGGATTTAATGGATTCTGAGGAGATTGAAAATGCTGAGGTACTGTTGCATCTTACCTTATCCTACTATTTGTACAGTAGGAACAATGATAATTGTTTTCTGAGGGAAGTGTCAATTGTAGCCCAACCTTATACGGTTTTATCTACGACGTCAGTGCTTGAATTGCTAAATGATAAACATGCCTGACTGTCCTACATATGTATTCATCTGATCCTGTAGGCCAGTTTAAGTGATTTGTGGCAAGATCATATCAAAGATACACATGATCCTGTCACATTTTAGGCTGTCAAGTCTCCTGAAATGCTGCCACTGATTTAAAAACTCTTTGTGACAGACGGCACACCTATTTTTATATCTTGTTTGTCCATAGTTCTCTTGTGATTTTCTATCCTCTCTTAAAGTGCAGGTCGAGAGGTCTCTTACCCCTGATCCACTGAAGCAAGAGCATTTGGCCATTGAAAATGTCCCTGATCCATTGGCAGGAGAGCAGGTATGTGTCAATTTGCTGATGCTTAATGCACCTCTTGATTTATGAACCCATTCCCATGTAACCTATTTAAGTTAGGATTTTCTAAGATTTGGGTTCTGCTTTATGGCTTTGAGGTTAGTTGTTTGAGTTACTGTCACCTGTTGAGATGGTATCTTTCTCCAATATTGCAGACATGGCCTACAGAAGCAGAAATGGCTGAAGCAGATGATATACATGAGAAAAAGATGAAGAAAAAAAGGGTACCTAAGGGTATGTCTGACTACCAGGTGAGGACCATGTTTAGGTGTCCAAACAGGCAATGTTGGATTGCGATCTGGCTTTTTAATGAGAGTTTTATATGTTGCTCGTAAATTCTTTTAGGCCTCATGGATTGTGGATGATTCCGACATTGACAATTCTGATTCTGAAGAAGAGGATGAAGATGATATGATGGATGATGGTGAAACAGGCCCTGACGAGAAACATGGCAATGGATTTGAGTTTGATGAAGATCAGGGTTCTCTAAATTTGCGAGATTCTGATGATGAAACTGAAACAAATTCTGTCATGATGGTTGGTCTTAGTTTATTATTTTTGTTTTTTTTCCTTCTGTCTTCTGTGTCTTATACTGTGTTCTGAGATTGTATGAATACTTGTTAATTTCAGGATGCTGAAAATCTAACCAATGAGCAGATAGAGGAACAAATCCGTAAAATCAAAGAAGCACATGCTGATGATGAGGGTACCTCTCGAATATATTCTTCTTGCTGTTTTATTTATTTCACGTTTTAGTATGTAGTCTGTAGCTTTATGGCCCAACAGTTCAAAATATGTGGTACTTACTACTCGTGTTCCGTAAAAGATGCTCTTTAATGGTGGGTTGGAGTAAATGATATAGGTTAGCATTATTATGCTTCTCGTTGAGCTTAGTTTTTCATGTTTCTTATCTCATTGTCCTCCAATGTGTTTATTTTTTACTACAATTAGCAACTTGTACGTACCTTGTATTTTCTGTGTTTTTGTAGATTGTAGATTATTATTTCTTTTCTCAGCTTCAGCTAATTCTGTGATCCAGAATTTCCTGATGAAGTGGATACACCATTAGACATTGCGGCTCGAAAACGGTTTGCCAAGTACAGAGGTGTAAAGTCATTCAGAACCTCATCGTGGGACCCCAAAGTATGTTCTCTTAAATACACTGAAATATCCTGAGTAATAACATTGTTAACAATAATAATAATAATAATTACCAAGTGTTGTTATCATTATTATTACCTTTGAAAAAATTATTGAATATATCTATATTGCTGCAGGAATCTTTGCCAGCCGAGTATGCTAGGATATTTGCATTTGATAATTTCACGAGAACAAAAAAGCATGTTATTGCAAAAGCGCTTGATATGGAGCAAGATTTAGATGTGACTGCGTCGGTGGGCTCATATGTAAGGCTTTATATCAAAGAAGTACCAGAAGGTGTTGCTTCAAAGTTATCCATGACGAAGACCACACCATTAATTGCCTCAGGTCTTTTGCAGCACGAGTCTAAAGTATCTGTCCTCCACTTCAGGTACTTCATGACTATCATCTTTAATTCAGGATTCTGCTGTTTGTTTTATTCTGAAGCATGTTATTCTGACTCAAGTCAATCTTCTGAGCCTCAGCATCAGAAAACATGATACTTATACTGCTCCAATAAAGGCTAAAGAAGAGCTCCTGTTTCATGTCGGCTTCCGCCAGTTTGTATCAAGGTAAGTTGTTTCCACTTTACAATCAAAATCGATAACATGATTGTATCCATATCTCAAATCTTGTTGATAGCTTCTGAATTTGACAATGCAGGCCCATTTACTCTTCGGATAGCATTAATGCTAACTTGCACAAAATGGAGAGATTTCTTCATCCGGGGCGATTTTCAATAGCTTCTGTTTATGCTCCAATCTCTTTCCCTCCTCTTCCCTTGATTGCCTTCAAGAGCCTAGGTGAAGATAGCCCTCCTATCATTGCTGCTGTTGGTTCGTTGAAGAGTGTAGACCCCGACAGAATTATTTTGAAGAAAATCATCTTAACTGGGTAAGAATCTAATCATCAATTTGTAATCCTTCTTTCAATGCACTTGCGATACCCATATTATCTATAACCTTTATATACTTAATTCTACTTCAGGTTCAGTTGTCACTTTGTCATGATTTAGGCTCTGTTCTTTTCATCTGAAAACTCATTATTTTCAGTTCTGTTCAGGCTTGCTTAGTTATATTTTGTACTGCATTTCTGTTAAGTTCTTTTCAGTTCAGTTCTGTTCAGATGAAAAGAACAGAGCCTTAGTGATGGCTTTCTCTTACTGTAGGGTTATTTAAGAATCTTTCTTAATTTCAAGCAAGAAAAGTAATCTACTAGAGTATTTATTTGCCTCGTGATATAATCTACCTTTGGGTGGAATTTAGTGCGACAAGTTTCTATAGTTAAGATTTGATGTTATTGACTTATTGTTGTGCATATGAAATTTTACTGTCTATATCTTGATTGTATCAACTTATGGTTGCCTGCTTCTCTTTTAAAATATTTTTCACTAGAAAGAAAGAATTAGCCAATATTCACTTGTTATATATTATTTTTAAATTTGTCTTCTCGCTTTACCTTCAAATATTGTTTTAGCACCATCATTCTTTTCAATTGATGGTCAAAGGACTGAAGAGCCTCTGGCCAGTCTTGTGGTTGAATTTTTCTGAACACAACTTAAGTCTTTGATCAACTGTTATAAACTGAGGCCTTACTATAAGTCTACCCTTCTGCTTTGACCTATTTAAAACCAAACATTGCCAACAGTGCTTGTTATAATATATCCTTGATGTCTTAAGAAATCCTCATCTCACTGGTATGTCAGCTCACAATGTGGTGTGACTTGTTTTTCAGCTATCCACAGCGTGTATCTAAATTGAAAGCTACTGTGCGATATATGTTTCATAACCCAGAGGATGTGAGATGGTTCAAGGTGAGAAATCTAAATAGAGTTTAAATTACTCAGATTTGATAGTATTTTATTGAATCTTTAGAGCAGTGCATATTTTTTTGCTCCTTGTAGCTGATGTCTTTTTTTGTTGCAGCCTGTTGAAGTGTGGACAAAATGTGGCCGGCGAGGGCGAATCAAGGAGCCTGTTGGCACACACGGTAACTAATTCACCTGCCTTATTTCTAGCTCTAAGCTTATTTGTTTTGTTTGTGTCACTGTATTCCACGAGTATATTCTGTTTCTTAATGGCCTTATTTGATTGATAGCCAATGGTCACAAATTTTTTGTTTGCCTACATTAACTGAGCAAATAGTTATGTGCTGCCTTTTTGTAGCAGTAAGAAACTGAGATACGCTTACCTCAGTAATTCTACTCAATTTTTGACTGCAAGAATGGAAACAAAGTACCATATGTTTTAGTAATGTTTTTTCTTCCAATAACACCTATTTGTGATTGATTGGCCAATGTTTTCTAGATCCGTTTGTTTATCAGTGGAATCCATCTAGATTTGGCTGTCAGCTGTTTAGACATCACAGCTAAAACTTTCTTCTTCATGCTCGATTTTGTAAATACATTGTGATCCTTTACTTCATACAATTGAAAACCAAATTATTCACGAAACTGATCTTTTCGCATTTGGTCATTTGCTTATCAGGGGTAATGAAATGCATACTTAATGGAACACTTCAGCAGAATGACACACTGTGTATGAGTTTGTTTAAGCGTGCATACCCCAAGTGGCCCCAGCGATGGTTTCCGCTACAAGAAGCTTAAAGCTGTCCCAAGAGTGAAGGCAAGAGTCAACTGCTCCTTCGGAGTGTAAAGAGGCGTCGCATCACTTTGAAGTGGGAATGAAGCTCAGGTTCGGATAGATTGTCACAGTGCGTCTACTCGCTTTCTGCAAAGACCGCCGTGATAAGATAGTATAAGTTATAGGTTATATGAAGATGAAATTTTGGTGCGGAATCATGTAGACAGGAAGTAAAGTTTTGAAGAATTCATTCATGTAGATCACATGTTTTTGTGAGAAACAATCAGTCAGCTGTGTGCTTGTTTTTTTACTTGAGATATTTACCTTCGTATGGATTAATCCTTATAGGTACAATATGCTTGTTTTTTTCTACTGTCTTTATCTGTGAAAAAAATAGTCTGCACTCGACCACTTAGATACTACGGTGAGAGAGGAAGACCATGAGGTGGTTCGTGGGTGCTCTAGCCGTCTAGTATCCAAAAAAGGCTTTTAGCATAAAAGAAGGCTTTTTAATCCATTAATCTTAAAGTTATCGATATTTAAAAATAACAATTTGTGATCCATGTCATTTTTCCATTTTTATTAACCAATTAAAATTTGTAATTGAGTTTAATCATTCTGTTTATTTAGTTAAAGAAATGGCGTATTTAGGGAACCCTTTTTGTAGTGCTTGATCGCTCACCAACCCACTTTTATTAAACTAGTTTGATTCATTCATTATCCAAAATTCCAAATCATTCAGACAAATGACCAATTCTACAGCAGGGCCAGGAATGAGAAAAAGAAAAAGCAAAGAGCATGTTGACTACATTTCAAGCTTAATCATACGCATCATGTAATTGTTGGTAGGATTTTCAGCCTGACAAATAAAATATAATTTGCTCAATAAACGAACAATTCCAATTCAATTTAAATCTAATTCGTTCATCTTACTAGTTCAATGAAATACACACTACGAATATATCACTGATAACAAAATACGATGATATATGTAAACCATCAGTGCATCACCATTCACCACACACAGCTGCAATGCTTATAAAACCATCATTACATAGTAATAGTGTTAATCAAAGAGCTATCTGTATATATTGTTTAACTACATTTTGATTCGAGCATAACCAAGTACAGTACTTGATTGATCATGAAACACCATTAATCAGAACTCCAGAATGCTTAATTGACTGCGGCACGGCCAACGTACTAGCAGCTTTGATCGAATCAACAGTCGAGATCTCTTGAACGTCACTAGATCCCGCATTATCTAACGGACTAGGGTCGATCGAAGCCAGAGCCTGAAGCTCCTCGATGTTGTCAAGGGCTTGAACGTAGTCTTGGTTCACGGTCACCCATGCTTCAATCCCATCTCGTTCTCGAGTGTCCATCAGCCAAGCCACGTTGATGAACGGCCAATCCGTCGCATGTCCCGCATCGCACTTAGTTATCCAAATCGGCCGCCCCCAGCCAAAATCGATGTCGTAAAGACCAAAGTTGCACCAGCTTGAGATAGCCAAGTATTCGGCGTTCTCAGGGAACTCTTTCCAGGAGTCCTCCAGGTTCTCAAGATAACCGGGGAACCCTTCCTTGCCCTGCATTTTCGCAACAAATTCGCTGTCAACTTTGGTTATAGCGTTCCTCACCTTACATACCAAGTCCTTGACATCAACATCCGTTTCGTTTTCGCTTGATGCCGGAACCAACCATACAAAGTTTCCAAATGCGTGGTCAGGTAACGTGGGGTCCGCTTTTCGCCTCATGTTCACTCCATGTGTCACTAGGGACACCTTCTTTTCCGCGGATGAAGCGATCATGAAGCACTTCCAGAGCAGGGCGGATACAGCCTCGACTCGTGAAGGGTGGAATTTGAGCCCTTCGGAGGACAATCCGGCCCTAAGTTTCGATATAGAGGCGGAATCAAACACGTAACGCCTCATGGCGGTTTTGCCAAATTTGAAATACTGTTTCATGGCAGAGAACAAGTATTTTTCCCTCTGCATTGCTTCATTCTGAGGGAATAGAGCATGAGATGCATAATCAGGGCCTTCTGCTTCCAGTGAATTTTGGGCATGGTTAGCCCAAACCTTCATGAACGTGCCAATTGTGGCACCATCAGTCACTTTATGCAAGAAAAGTGACCCTATCGCAATCGCACCACAATCGAAACAGTTAACCTGAACCGTGGCCACGTAGGAACCCGGCCCCGGTTCTGCCCAGCTAAGCTCACATGCGATGTGGTCCCGGCAGTTAACAGGGTCGAGTTCCTTCAAGAAGTCCGTCAGGTTCCCTTTGATCCGCGAAGTTACAAACAGCACCCCTTCGTCGTTGCAGTCAACGGATAACTTATCCTTGACTCGCCCGGCTAAGGGGTAATAACGTGTTAGCGTGTCGGATAGGGAACGTTTGAGGACCTGTATCGACTGGGAAACGAAATCGGCGTCTTCCGATGCGGCATTCTTGGGACATGGGAAGTATTGCACCAAGGGAACGTAAATTGGTGGAACGATTTGATCAAACAAAGAGAGCTTGTGGGTTCGAAGGTGGCTTGGTGTTGGTGAAGAGGGCTTGATGAATTCTTTTGAAATGATTTCTCTTTCCATTTTCATTTGTTAAGAAATTTTATGTGTTTTTAGCTTTAAGGATTGGAAAAGTTGATGGTACTGGAAAATGCTAGAGTGAGCTTTATATATAGACAAAGGTAGGCCAAAGTTCAAGAGATAGTAGGTGAGAGTCATTTTGAAGTATATTGGAAGTTGATAACACGTAAAGTTCTAAAGCAACTACAAGTGGAGTATTAGTCATGATGCTCATTGCTCGAGATACAACCCCCGACTCCTTCCATTAGATTTTGGTCCTGTTTAGTACACAAATTACTTAATTTAGGACACTTATACATAAATAACAATAAGCCCCTCAAATTATTAGAAACATAAAATAATCTCACAATTTATATAGTAATACAATATAAAACATTATAAACTAAAAATACACAAAATATTAAACATATAAACATAAAGAAAAAAAAAAGAAAAAACTAAACTCAAGGTATGCGCACATATGTGCGCAAGGAAAACTGCGCGCATATGTGCGCAAGGATTCCTTGCGCACATATGTTCGCAGAATTCATTGCGCACAGCTCTGTGCGCAAAAAATTTGTGCACTGTTGTACACAGGTTTCCGTGTTAATCGGTCGATTTGTGCCACCCATATTGATCGATCCAGATGTAAATCGGTCGATTTGGTTTCAATATAATATAATTGATCATAAAAACGGTTGATATGATTACTCACATTGAGAAATAAAGAAGCAAAATAATCTTCGTTGTTTGATTTTTCATGACTCATGTTTATGTTTTTCAAATAATATTTTTTTTCTTGTCAGAGAGCTATATACATAAGATTAGGAATATTTATGTGGCGTCAAGTGTAACATGATAATTTTATGGGGTAATTGTGTAGTTCTCATCAATTCTAAGGACTTATTGCAATTTATTTATTATTGTCCTGAGTCAAGTAATTTATGTCCTAAATTTAACATTACTGTACACGATATATCCGTAAATTTGAACTATGACAGACGGAAATGAAAAACGTATAGATTAATTAACAAGAGTTGAGTTAGAGAGACAACGACTCAACGAGCATAAGAATACTCGATAACGATTAATCACATCACTTCCACACCTCTTCCAGACTTACAAGGTACGGAGCCCAATCAAGAAGACTAGCTCTCGGCTCTACACCATCCCTGACTAGCACATAAGAATGCAATACTATCTCAACTACAACACCACATATTCCTTTCGTCTATCAAAACTTAAATGACATACGTAACACTTCCTTTGAAGAAGCACTTGGCATTGGCCTTTGTTCATACCAAATAAGTAAACACTTGGACAATAAATTTAAAAACGATCAGAATATTTAACGTTTCGCATTTGTCATCTGTATAGGCGTTTCTAGTACTAGGCCTCACATTTAAAATGGTTAGATACCTTGACTCGTACATTTGTAGAAAGTTAGGTTGTAACAAGAATCTAAAAATAGAGTAAAAAATGGCTAAGCGGATCCTATTTCAAACCAGCATGTACCAAATTCAACTTGTAGGTGAGCCCTAATTTTCCGTGTACAGTACGTACTCCTTATTGTTCCGATAGAATCGCGCCAAGCTATACGTACTACTTCCCCAAAATCATGCACGACAAGTGCCAGTGTAAATGTGTAATACCGTGAGACACTCCGTAACTAAGATGTAATCATTTTAGTTCTCCAAAACCGGTGATTTTGCAATGTATAAACCGGTGTTATTTAGGAATTACGACACAATTTTTCTAACAGATAGGGTGATCATCACCGGCACTAATTTTCATGACCCCCTTTCAATTGCTTGCCACTTGATTCTAGTAAGCATAGGGTGGAGGAGAGGGGCAAAAATGATTTGGTGACCGGTTATAAACCAGTATTGCTTGGAGCGTGACTTTTTGGCTACTTGGTTTTTCTACTTGGTTATGGTTCCTATTGTTATGATCGGTTCAGCAATAGCCTCAAGTCTCCTTGGTTAAAGATGTTGGGTGTAGTTGTTAAGCCCTTGTTTTCACCGGCGTACACTTTGTTCTTCTCGGTTGTGGTGTGGTGTCATGGTTTAGGTACCCTGGTTGGTTGTACTTTTTTTTCTTATAAGGTTTTTCCTACTGGGTTTTTTTTATAGGGTTTTAAGGAGGTAACAGTCACGGGATTGTCCGCCTATCCATGTGTTTTGTTGGTGTTGGTTTTTGTTTCCTTGGTTGTGTGTACATCTAGTATACTTTGTAAAACGTTTAATTTTTAATATTAAAGTTTATTGGCT